>OVBE01004509.1:0-23794 GCA_900406425.1 Iberis pinnata | reverse complement strand
CATTTATTGAAGATGATGTTATTTTTAAATCATTTATTAAAATTGACACTAAGTTTTGTATCATATAAATATAAATGAGATCAATATTGAAATCATTTATTACAAATGAAACAAATTTTAACATCAACTTAATAAACCGATGCAAAATATTACATTATCTTTAAAAACTGACACAAGTTATTATCAGTTACACAATCGATGCAAAATTGACATCAATCTTTTTAATTGATATAAAATATTTGCATCACCACTTACCAAGTCATTTGTTTAAGTGATGTAAAATTCATTTACATCACTTATAACTAATGCAAATATTAAAAATAAATGACATTAAACTGCCTTTTTCTTGTAGTGATACGGCGTACCTCGCCATGCGCAACTTCATACGGTTGGCGCATCATGATGGATGATTCGACAGCCCCGCGTTGCGGATCTTCGTCAACTACATGCTCACCTTGTTAGCTTACCGCTACCTTGTCCAAATGCCGGCTCGGACATTACCTTGTGGCGGCATGGGCCTGATGACTATAAAGAGTTCTTTTCCTCTGCTCGTACCTGGAACCAAACCGCCATCAACACGCTAAGATTCCTTGAACTTCCTCTATTTGGTTTTCCCAATCAGTACCACGATATGCTTTCATTTCTTGGCTTGCGATTCTTGACAGGTTGACTACAGGTGCGCGCATGCGGGTATGGGGAGTGCACCAACCGTGTGTCCTATGTGGTGAACCCGACGAGTCCCGTGATCACCTATTCTTTGCTTGCCCGTACAGTTTCACGCTATGGCTGCAACTCACCACTGCCTTGCTTCGGAATCAAGTTACGCCAGACTGGCACAACACTCTCACTACTTTACGGCACGGCCCAACCTCACGCCTTGACACTATTTTGCTCCGACTCTGTTTTTAAGCAAGCATCTATCATTTATGGCGGGAGCGTAATGGACGGATTCATGGATAGCCCCATCATTCAGTCCATCGCACCTACACACAAGTGACACGGAGCATTACCAGCCGACTTATGGGATTAAGCTATGCATAAGCATCCCCATTGCACCACCTTCAAGCTAGATGGCACGATCTACACCCCGGCAACTTACGAAGCTCATCTTGATTTACTTCTGCAATGTTACTTCTTTGTTACAACCCACAGGTAATGTTACATCGGGAGTACTCTTTTTCCTGACTACTAGTTTTATCCCACAGGGTATTCTAGTAGCAGGTTTTAACGAGGCCTCAATTTGACATACCATTATACCTATGGGTTTTCTAAACATTTCAAAATAGTCATTCATTTTCTTGTAACTTGTACATAGAATACTTTGATTAATAAATTTAACATTTAATCAAAAAAAAAAAAAAGTTTAGCATGTGATAATGGTCTAATGATTTCCACTCAAAGAAAAGTTTTCTTTGTTGGTCTAGGTAGAATTAGTAAATCATTCTTGCTCACTCGAAGAAGGTAACACACTTTAAACTCATTAAAAATTCACCTTGAAGAGAGATTAAAAGTCACAATCTCCCACTCTTATTAGTTATAAAAAACTACTAAAAATTATTTAGTTTACAAATATCAAAAATTATAAAAGAATTTTTAACTTATACATCATAAAAATACCAAATAAATTTGAATTTTGAAGAAAAAATTAAAGAAATTTTCTTTTTTCACAAATATAATTGTTAGGTTTTAAATCATTAATTAGTCGCATTTGATAGAGATTACAAAAACACACATATTATACCATTATAACTAATATATTGTGTAAATGTTGGACTTTTTGCTTATTTTACATTATATGTTATATTCTGTTAAAACTAAAAAGTAATCAATAAGTGCTTCTCTTCTTTTAAATGAAAGGTTAAATAATAAGGATTCAAATCAAAGAGTAAATGATGTCATTTAACAATATTTTTCATAATCATTAAAAAATTATCATTTTTACTGGGTTCAATTGAACCCCTTACTTCATATATAGGTCCGCCACTATATATATATATATATATATATATATATATATCAAAAAAATCGTTACATATTTTGTGCGAGTTAAAATTGTTTTAGGCTAATTATTAATAATTCAATCGTATATTCAAAATAATAATAAAAATACATCGCGTTAATTTCAAACAGTTATTATAAATCCATAATGTTATTATGAACAAACTCAATATCCAAACAAAGCTCATTTATCAATGTATTTATGATTAATCAGTGTATTTGTTTTTATGTTATGATACAGCAATAATTATCCAACATTTAAGTGAATATATTAAATTATTTTGATTAATCAAATTTGTATATTTTATGGTTCGATCTATAAATATAATTTTGATTGATCAATTTTTAATTATGATTTATAAATGTATTCTTTATTATTATTATGTTATGATTCAGTGATAATTATCTACACCACTTAAGTGAATATATTAAATTATTTTCACTAATCCAATTCGTATATCATAAGAAACTGAAACAATACAAATATAAAATTAAATTAAATACAAATATCAATTAGTAAAGTACAGGTGGAACACGATTTAAATGCAAAAGGAAACAAGCAGAATAGCATATACATAACAATACATCATGCTGATAATAATAATAAAAAATATGGAATTAACACAACGTCCATTCAAAACTCATATAATAAAAAATTTGTATATATATAAATAAATAAAAATGGGATAAATGTTAGTAATGATTAAGAATTCAAACTTTAAGATGAAAATATTAATATAAATTACACAAAATTTAAAATCTAAATAACACTCCCATCAATATTTAATTTGTTGCTTAAGTTCACATAATATATACACATAATGTATTCAAATAATATAGAAAAAATAAAAGATGAATTAAATAAAATATAATCAAGCACATTAAAACTTATAATCACCAAAACTATAGATAGCAATCAATTATATTTAAAATAGATTATAAATATTAATTTGGAAAAATATATGTAGTTAGAAAACATTTTAACAATTGCCAAAATGAAATAGACTAAATCTTTTTACATTAAGCTATAGAAACATGTTGAACACATAATCTCTATCAAATTACAGGATTTTATGTTCGGTTAGTTTTCATAACAGAATGTATAATAATACAGTTTCTATTTAAGTTGACACAAAATATAAAATATATATTTGTACAATAATTCAATTAAAAAATAATACAAAATATGATAATCCTATTGATATGATCGTGACCAGCTCTGAAGAGGACGAGCTTGAACCAGAACCTGAAGAAAGGATCGCCCGTTCTAGAGCAAAGGAGCTAGGCAAGAAGATCCATACCATGATCCATGCGTGTTGATACCAGGTTTAGCACCTGCCCTGAAAGCCCATTTCGACTCAAGGCCCAACTGGACGCCGACGTGACGAAGAAAAAGGGGCCAGGAAGACGAAAGCTATATGGGCCGACCTGACGAGCTGGGCCGTCCAGCTCGTGGCCCATTAGGTTAAATCCATGCAATTAGGGTTTTAAGCTTGTATTTACCTTATAAATACTTGTGTAATCATCTTTGAGAGATATATGAAATTCTTCTAAGCTTTTACCCACATAATCTAAGACCTAAACTATTTGTTAAGTCTTGATTCAACAATGTGGATTCCGAAGCTCCCATGGATGTGTTCAACATCTTCATATCCAATCAGACTGAAGAACCATGTAACCATGAATGAGTAGCTAAGTGATGTTGTTATGTACTCTTGTCCTTGGTGGGGATGTGGTAGGAGGAGGTTCTCCATTAAGGTTTTTAACGAGGCAAATCACATCACTATGCCTAAGCTATTCAGAATAAATACTTCGGCTAAGTGTCTTAGACACTTCTTCAGAATAAACGCTTCGTTTTTTTCTTTCTTTTATAAGACTTTTCGTTGTTTTAGTTTAGACTACATGTTGTCTTATTTTAGGGTTTTTTGTTTTCCCTAAGGCTCATATGTCGTCTATTGAAGCTAAAACATTAGCTTTCTTTTGATTCGGTGAAGAATTAACGTATAAGTAAAGTTTTTGTTCTTCACTCCTTGATTCAAAGTTCTATGATTTTTGAATCCGTTCCTCTTACAAGTTTACATTTTCAAGAGGATCTTCTATCATCATCACACCTTCAATCCACGAGCCACTTCTCATCCTTTATTCAGTACGCTGCTTCATCACCATCTCATCCACGGGTTGTTTCCTTTAGATCAACTCAAAGTGTGTTCTTTCCTTGGAAAGATCGCATCAGGTGGTATCAGAGTCACTTTGAGTAGATCTATCAAAAATAGAGAGTTCTTCATACTTAACCTTCGAATATGTATTTTAATCTATCTTTATTATCTTTTATGCATGTTTGCTTTTATTTGCTACTGTTTGATTCATTAGAAAACCAAATAAAAATTGCATATTGTTTGTTCTTTGCTTCTGTTTCACGTTCTCATAATCCTAAAAAAAAAAAAAAGAATAGCATCTTTTGTTAGTGTGCTTAGTGAGTGCTTAATTAAGTTGCTGCTACGAATTATTCCATTATCCGTTGCTTTAAGTTACGTGTGAGCTTTTGATTAGTTAAATCCTTAAAGCTTGGTATATTGAATTTTATGGTTATAACTTGAGTCTGTGTGTTTACTGATGTGTTAATCTCTTGGATCGTTTCTTGGTATGTGAGTCTGTTACTCATTGCTGGTCATGTTTTCTTCAGTGTGCAAGTCTGCTTGTTGAGTTACAGCCCTATATAATTGCTTGTTACAGCCGCATAGATGGGATTGTGTTCGGTTCAGCATTGTTTGATTTTGGCGAGCTTGTGTCTTATTAAGTTCTGGGAATTCTCATTAAAGTGTTGTTGTGTTCCTGAGGTACAATCTACGTAAGAAGAAGAGCCAGGGAAGAAAAAAGTAAAACGTCAAGAGGAGAAGAAAAAGAAGAAAAAAAAAAAAGAATCTCAAGCCTAAGAAGAAAAGGAAGAAGAGAAAATTGCTGGCCAAGATTTTCCATTTTCTCTTTGTTGAACCGGTCTTTGCAGTTTTAAGACTCGGTCACTGTTATCTTCAAGAGTGAGTGGACGACGAGGCGCTTACGGTGGGTTGAGCTTTTGGATGATTGCTCTTCTGATGGACAAGGCTCATTTTGGCCGATGGACAAGGTTCTCTCCTGTTGATAGACGAGGTCCCTTTTTACTTATAGACGGGGTCTTATTCTGCTGATAGACGAGGTCACTTTTAACTCATAAACGGGGTCTTCTTTGATGGACGGGGTCTTTGTTGACGGACGAGGTCTTCGTTAACTGATGGACGAGGTCTTTGTTGACTGATGAGGTCTTTATTAACTGATGGACGAGGTCTTTGTTAAGTGATGAGGTCTTTGTTAAGTGATGAGGTCTTTATTGACAGAGGAGGTCTTTGTTGACGAACGAGGTCTTCGTTAACTGATTGACGGGTCTTTGTTGACTGATAAACGAGGTCTTTGTTGACGGGCGGGGTCTTCGTTACCTGATGGACGAGGTCTTTGTTGACTGATAGACGAGGTCTTCTTCCATTGATTGTAGTTACTATTCCGTTTTTCCTCCTCTTTCCTCGAAGTAGAGATGTTCTATTTATAGAAAGTATTTTTCCAGTTTTGATCTTAAGTGAACAGTGTTATTGGGTCAGCGTGCTTTTGTTATGGGTACCACCCGGTCAATACCGGCTCGTTGGGTTGGATTAAAAGTTTGGGCTTTTCAACGAGCCTCGACCAGGGTGTCAACCTAGGCCCAACAGTTACCCCCCTGTAACACCCCCGAACCAGATTAGGAATTAGGAGTTAGACCTAGACGGGCCTGAAGCGTTACGTGGATGCTCGTAGCCGGCCAGCCGAGGATTCAGGAAAAGACCCGTTCACCCAAGCCGTCCAACCCCGAACAACCATCCCGCTCGATCTCGGCCTAAGGCTTTTCAACATGTTCCAAGACCGTGCATTGTGTTAGCATGGACTAGGCTAATATAAGATGAGACCCAATTTTATTGGAAAAAATGTCTTTATTGATTTTTGAAATATTACATAGGTAGCTGATCAGGAGCCTAATGCTCTAATCTACTCATCACAAAATATAGTACTTATTTGTTTTACAAAAGGCAGGCAAATCTACACCAGCGACCTAAGTTCCTTTCACCCTGTATAATTCCCCACTAAGGTTACGTGTAACAAAAAGTAGCATCATGAGTAATTTAAGATTACTCAGTAAGAATGGGGTCTCTAAACATCAATAGATAAATATAATGCTTCCAACCCAAACCCAAAAATAACAATCAACACACAGCAATCCAATGCAATAATCCAATGCATGCAAATATAATAAATGTGATATCACTACTCATTACTTTTCACCACCAAGTAACCACGGTCCACTGCCGTGTCAACATGGCCCTTCACTCATCCTTAGTTTTACAGAAATATTCAAGTTACCGAATCGAGCCATTCCAGACGATCTTCTTGCAAGTAGGTGGTGTTGGCTTCCCATTGGTCTAGTTTCTTCTAAATATTTTTAAAATTCTATTTTGTCCAATACTTATAAATTATCCCCTCAATTAATTACTCTACTTGACCTTATCCCATATAATGACCTAAATCCCTTATTTTACTGAAAATGTAGTTTTTGGCAATTTCAACTTTTTCGGCCAAACTTTTCCATTGGCTTGGCCAATCTTATTTATCTTTTTGATAATAAGATTTTTAAATAAGGAATCACTCAAAGGATCCTTCCTTTGTCCATTTTTATCTAGCTCATATCATCTTGACCTACTTTTGGTCTTATATGTCCTTCTCGGCCATGTTCCTTTCCCTTAGGCTTTGGCCATTTTCTATAATTTCTCTTGGATATTTCTTAGGGCTAGATGAGGGTTATTACATTCTTCCCCCCTTAAAATAATTAGTCCTCGAATTCTCAAAGTACATATCTAGAGTCTTCTTTGTTGTTAACCTTTGTCCATAGCTCCAAATATGATTCCTCGTTTTGTATGCACTTGACTTTGGCTAAGTTTTCCCTTGTATTCTAGTTTGCAATCGTATAGATTAGTCTTTCCTTGACTTTCTATTTTTGCCAATCTTTTACTATCCTTGGTTAGCCAGTCCTTGACTTCCCTAGGTTAGCCAATCCTTGGCTTCGATAATTCTAATATATACTTCTCTTGTATCACCAATTTGATCCTTGCTTCCCTTTCCAGATCTTTATAAACTTTGGTATTCTTACAGCCTTTTCATGAACTTACTTCATTTCCATATCATGCTTACTTCTATTTCTTTTGTATCTACTTTTCATCCATTGGTCTTTGGCCTCCATGTGATACTCTCATCATAAGCATTTCTTTTCGTTATAGTGTCATGGTTCCTTGAGATACTTCCATTATTTTCTTGCAATCTTTGAACAACTTGATCATTGCATTAGTGTTGTAAAGCTTCCTTTTTCCGCCCTGCCTTGTCCTGCCTTTTTACTCGCCATTCTATTATGGCTCCATGATAAGATTCACTTGTAGAAATACACGACTAGCTCATTTTCTTATCCTTTAGGTTATGTCCTTTAACCTATGGCCCATCTCCGTTTACAGCTCAGCTTTTGGGTGAGTACCTAAGGCTAACAATTTCTAGGGTTCGTCTTATCTATGGTTACAACTTCTATATCTATATTCCATAATTTACTATTATTTTTCTAAATTTCTAATCCACTTAAGTATCTATGGTAAGATTAACACTATGGTTTCTTGGCGATTAAATAAACCAAATATGCAAACAATCAGTCACCAAATCACACAATATACCCATTATGAGTTAGAACCCACACTTACCTGGAACGAGACTTTTTGAAAGTCATGAAAATTTGGGTTTACTTAAATCTAAGGGTAACAATAGCTCCAAAGTTGTCGGATCCTTTGTGGTTGATTACTTCAATGGTCCACCATTCATCATGTAAAGCACCATTCCAAACAATAAGGTTTGGCAATTCATAACACACCTTTATCTCCTATACTCCTTCCTTGGCCAGCTCTTATCTTGTAGGCATACTATACTGCAAAAGGGTAAGTCATAATCTCATCCTATCTAATTAAAGGAACTCCTGGTTTCCTAATATGCCTTTTGAGACACTTTTGACTCGATAAAACAAGGGTTCCCAGATACATGATCGGAACCATGCTCAGATACCACTCTTGTAACACCCCCGAACCAGACTAGGAATTAGGAGTTAGACCTAGGCGGCCCTGAAGCATTACGTGGATGCTCGTAGCCGGCCAGCCGAGGATTCAGGAAAAGACTCGTTCACCCAAGTCGTCCAACCCCGAACAACCATCCCGTCCGATCTTNTCAACCCGTTCCAAGATCGTGCGTTGTGTTAGCCTGGACTAGGCTAATATCATATGAGACCCAATTTTATTGGAAAACATTTATTTATTGATTTTTGAAATATTACATAGGTAGTTGATCAGGAGCCTAATGCTCTAATCTACTCATTACAAAATATAGTACCTATTTGTTTTACAAAAGGCAGGAAAATCTACACCAGCGACCTAAGTTCCTTTCACCCTGTATGATTTCCCACTAAGGTTACCTATAACAAAAAGTAGCATCGGGAGTAATCTAAGATTACTCAGTAAGAACGGGGTCTCTAAACATCAATAGATAAAGATAATGCTTCCAACCCAAATCCAAAAATAACAATCAACATACAGCAATCCAATGCATGCAAATATAATAAACGTGATATCATTACTCATTACTTATCACCACCAAGTAACCACGTTCCACTGCCGTGTTCAACCCATCAACACGGCCCTTCACTCTTCCCGTGTGGGGGTTGCCTTTATACACTATACATTTTAAAGGTTATCACTTATAACTCGGCATTACTTTGATTCTGATCTCACCCAAGGCGATGTAACCAGCCGCATCTCTAGGACACAGGCCAGAGCAGGTACAACCCTATCAGGCCCCAACCGTATCACTCACGGCGCCAATCACTGCATCGTCATGCAGGTCTCGGGAGGGTCGCTAATTGTCCCGAACAAATGGAGATCAGACATCAACTGCCACCATCGATTATGGAAGGTAGACACACTACAATCCACTAACCAAATCACGGCGAGTAGGTAGCTTATGTTACTCGATCCGGTTATGAGTGCATTCTCTTGCAACTTCACTAACCGAACCCTAAGAACATAACACTCCTACACCCAAATCTCATTTTTATATTTAACGTGATTATTACATAAATGCATACATACTCATCAACATGAGTATAATTTGATAATCACATAATACTTACCTTGCATTATTATCTCTAGCATGTATTACTACTACTAAAGCATTCATGCATAATCAATAATCAACAACATGTCTAACGTGCATTTCTAACATATGCAAATTCGATAACTATCACAATATCTAACGTGCATCCCTAGCACGTCTAAATCAATCAAATATTAATCCAATCAATTCATAAATCAAATAAACAATCAAGCATTACAACGACCTAATAATCAACTAATCCATCAAACCTAATAACCATGTCCGTATAATTCTACCGAAAATTAGGCATTATACGGCTTAGTAAATTGATTAATCAATGCAGCCTAATAATTATGTGAGCATAATCCTACCAAAAATTGGGCATTATAAAGGCTTAATAATTCACTAACCAAATCAACCTAATCATCGTGTAGGATAATTTTACCGAAAATAAGCATTATAACGATAAGCGGAAAATAGCTAAGTATAAAACCTAAAAATCTATGGGATATTAACTCAAAGAATAAATTAAATATTAACCTAACCATGTGCTACTTACATGGCCGAACCTTACCTTGAGTTAGCTGACTTTGTTCCCGAAAGCTAAAGCCTTAAGAACTCGTGCGGACTAGTTTAGGTTTAAGTGAGATTTTAGAGAGATTTTGGTGTGCCTTGGAAATGAACTCGACCTCTACCTTATATAGGGAGTAAGACAAGCAGGATTTTTCTAATAAAAATCTTAGTGGCGTGGTTAAGACACCAATACACTCTCTTGGCTTGACACTTAGCACATTGGACACAAAGATGGTTTTAAAGGCCAACATGTGTTCATGAGATGTAAGGTCTTAATGTGGACGACCTGATATTCTTACACCTCAACCATGAGGTTTACTTTGATTCTTGGGTCGAAAAAAGTTCTTGACTCACTCTTTATCAATATTGAGCTGTCCCAAAGTCGTGCATAGCTTCAAAGTTAGAGATTTTGACCAATCATTTCCCAAAGATCGTGAGTAGCTAGGTGTACAAATCTGATTTGTTGAATCTCTAAGAAGGAAGTGTCAAACTGTCATTCCCAATAATTTTAAGCTCCTTTATAACCATTTTAATTCATATAAAAGACTAAGTTGGTCGCTCACTCATCCTTAGTTTTACAGAAATATTCAAGTTACCGAACCAAGCCATTCCAGACGATCTTCTTGCAAGTAGGTGATGTTGGCTTCCCATTGGTCTATTTTTCTTCTAAGTATTTTTAACATTCTAGTGTATCCAATACTTATAAATTTATCCCCTCACTTAATCACTCTACTTGACATTATCCCATATAATGGCCTAAATCTCTTATTTTACTGAAAATGTAGTTTTTGGCAATTTCAACTTTTTCAGCCAAAATTTTCCATTGGCTTGGCCAATCTTATTTATCTTTTTTATAATAAGATTTTTAAATACTAATACATTAAAATGATCCTTCCTTTGTCCATTTTTTATCTAGCTCATATCATCTTGACTTACTTTTGGCCTTATATGTCCTTCTCGGCCATGTTCCTTTCCCTTAGGCTTTGGCCATTTTCTCTAATTTCTCTTGGATATTTCTTAGGTCTAGATGAGGGTTATTACCCCCCCCCCCCCAAGTAGGCGATGAGACTATGTCGACTAAGTGATATCGTCGAGTCGGTGAAAAGCTTGTTTTTGATCCAATAGAATGCTTGAAGGATGGCATAAGTTGGTCGAATGATGTGTCGCCACGTGGACGCAGGAAACGAGGAGTTGCTTACTTTTTGACTGTTTGGCTTCCACGTTAGCTTTTATAAGGGTCCCCTCCTTTTATGTTTCTATTCTTCTAATACGACCATAGGTATCTTTCTCCTCCTTTTCTCTAAATTTTCTCTCTCTACTTTTTGCCTTTTTTGTTTGTGGTTCTTCCGCCGTTGATTTTGCCACGCCGTCGCGCCTCCCTTTTTCGTGAGTCAGCGTGATATGTCCGGCTCAGATTTGCGTGTCACGGTTAAAGAAGAAGTCATGTCCAATGAGATTGGGTCAACGACGAGGTCCAAGGATTTTGATATTCCTCACCTTCGTGATGAGGACAACGCAAAGCTAGACACTCTCTACCCTATGGAGACCACGAATGTTCCAAGTGGAGAGGGCGTCGATGAGTATATTTTTCCTGTGATTCTATCCGGTCCTTTCGACGAGGTACCACGGCATCTGGACGGTGATATTTCTGAAGGGGGTTATTACACACGATCGGGGCCATCAAAGACATCTTATGAGTCTCTCGCCGCTTTATACATTATGTGTAGTATAGACGACCCCAATTTGGAGTTTAGGGTTCTGCATGTGTTTGAACGGCCATCGTCGCCACCTGAGGGGTACTTTATTGTTTTTGAGGATTACTTTTTGCTGGCCGATTTATGGTTTCCCCTCCTGAAGCTTTTGATTTTGTTTTGCACCGTATGGAAATTTCGCAAATGTCTAATGCGGCTGTAAGGAACATCGTAGGCATCTTGGTTCTGGATAGCAAGATTGGGATAGATATCTCTATCGACTTCTTCGATCTCCTCATCAACGTTCACAAGGTCTAAAAAGTCGTTAAGACCGAAGGTCGACCAATCAATTTTGATACGAGGTTCTTTTACGTAAGGATGAAGTCGAAGTACACGCTGATCACCGGGACCAAGGGTAAGGTGTGGGATTGAAAAAGATGGTACTTATTCGTTAAGATAAATGATGCGGCTGTCCTTGTTGAAGGGTGAGAGTTTCTTCGTGACTAGGCTTTAGATATTGTAGTGCTTCGGCTAGACGCACTATGCTTTCAAACTTTGCCTTCTTGATTTACGTTGTTTTGTTTCCATTGATTTGCAGATAAGCCTTATCCTTTTGAAGCGTTTCCTGAGCAGTTTTCAGAGATCGTCAAGACTCTATCGGCGGTGTCTGTGATTAAGTGGTCGGATCTTGATCTGGAGAGGATTAAGAGAGGATTGGCTCGTATTAACGCTGGTAAGCTCGCCTTATTTATGTGACTTGGCTTTCCTGATGTTATTTCTTTGCTTTTGGTGATGGTAATTTTTCGACGCAATCACTTAGGATCAGCACAATTTTCCACCTCGACGAGCTATGTCTTCCGACTTTCTTAAGACTTTGAAGGAGAACTCCTTGAAAACCCAAGCCGAGGCCGGTTCGGCCAAGGTAATTCCTCCTAAAAAAAACTTCTAAGCTGGGCGGTTTGGTTACTACGGCCAAGGTTCCTATCGAGACGAGGAAGTTAGAGAAGGAAAAGGAGCAACGAGATATGGCCAATCAATTGAAGGAAAAGCTTGGACTTCAAGCGAGCGACTAAACTTAAAGCCAAAGGTAAAGCTGACCAAAGAGCTTCGAAGGTTAAAGGGGGGTCGAAGAAGAGGACGGCTTCGAGTCAGTTGAAGGACATTGTCGATGAGGTGGTTGCCGTTGTTAATGATCCTCCATCTATTCATGTGGATATTGTCGACCTGACAGCCGATAATGCCACAGTAGTTTCAAAGAACGGAGTTGACGATGAACATGTGGATGTTGAAGGTTTCTCATAAGAGGAGATGGAGGCAGGGGATGATGGTGTGAGGACGAAGAAACCTAGTCGAGACCCAGTCCCTTTATCTTTTTCGTATCTAGGTGCTGCAGAACTTGTTAATGATGTTGAAGCTTGTGCAGAGCTGGTCCGTCAAATTCCTAGTCTTAATCGGCCTTTGCCAAACTTACCCAGTCTGGCTTCACCCGAGCTTTTTAAGACGTGCGCGTCTTTCGGCATTCAGGTAAGCGCTGTTGTTCTTGGTCGTTGTTGATGATATTTCTCGTTTTGTCAAGTCTTTACTACCATCTGGTTTTCGCAGTTCTTCGCTGCAGCTAATGCGATGATGACCATGTATGATACCAAGCTGGCTTGTTCTATGGTGTCACCGGATGAACTAAATAAGATAATCGAGAGAAACAACGAGGTTGTGGCGTATGAGAGGCAAAAGAGGAAGGATCTTGAGGCGGAGGCGGCTCTACTAAGGGTTCAATCGAGTGGGCTATGTGATGAAAATCTGCTGTTGGACGAGCTCGTGAAAGATTAGATAGCAGAGTTCCGTGAAGAGAAGGGCAGTTAGATGAGGAAAATAAGAAGTTGAAAGAGGATTTATCGGTCGTGAAGGAGACTCTGAGCCTTGAGCAGACTGGCAGGAATGATATAATTTTGATGGAGGGTCAGCGGATGTAAGAGAAGTGTGCTCGACGCTTTGAGCGGATTCGAAAGCACTTGGATGCTCGTAGAGAGGCTGATGTTGTGGTGAAGAATCTTGGCACTATAAAGGGTTCTCTTGGTGTCATGGACATTAGAGTGGATCTCGGGGTTTTGGTACCTGCGGCCGTTATTAAGAACCTTCGCGATAGTCTTGATGTTTTGAAGAAAAAGGAGGACGCGTAAGAAATTGTTCCTCTATCGGATGAAGATTTGGGTCTATCTCCGGTGGTCTGGTACCTTAGTTTTGTTCCATCCAGTGTTTTTCTTACATAAAAGATTGGTTTTTGCTCTCCCTTGTCCTCCCTGACAATGACTCCACTAACGGTCATGGTGGAGACAGAGATATAGAGTAGCAAGGTCTCCCCGTTGATCGGCTTTGTTAGTATAGGCGGGGTTGATATGTGTTCTTTTAACTTAGCGAAGGCTTGTTCACATTCTTCATCCCATGAGAATTTTTTATTCCCCTTTAGGAGTGGTAGAACGGCAGGTACTTTTCTGTTGATAGGGATATAAATTTGTTAAGGGCGGCTATCCGTCGTGTCATCCTTTGTACCTCCTTGGTGTTTTGGGGGGATGGTAAGTCGAGAATTGCCGAAATTTGTTTTGGGTTAGCCTTGATCCCTCGTTGTGTCATGACGTAGCCGAGAAATTCTCCCGACTTCACACTGAATGTGCATTTTGTTGGGTTGAGCTTCATGCCATAGTTATTGAGTACCTCGAAGCAAGTGCGTAGGTGGGAGATGTGATCCTTTGCCGAGGTTGCCTTGACGAGCATATCGTCTATGTAAACTTCCATCATGATACCTAATTGTTCTAAGAAAATTCTATTGAATAGGCACTGGTACGTCACCCCGGCATTCTTGAGTCCGAATGGCATGACCCGGTAGTAGTATGTCCCACGATCCATGATAAAGGCAGTTTTCTCTTGATCGTCGGGATGCATCATAATCTGATTGTATCCCGAGAACGCGTCCATGAACGAGAGAAGCTCGTTGCGCGGTGGCTTCTACCAGTTGGTCGATGTGAGGGAGCGGGAAGCTGTCTTTTGGGCAGGCCTTGTTTAGGTAGTAAACTCAACGCATACCCTCCATTTTCCGTTTTTATTTTTGATGACGATCGGGCCCGCCTCTAGGAGTTTCTCGACTTCGTCGTTTACTGCCTGGCTCCTTTCATGTTTGAGTTTTCTGCATTTTTGCCTTATAGGCTTGATGGTTGGGTCTACGTTAAGATCGTGGCACGTGATTAGTAGGTCAATCCCCTTTATATCTGCCATGGTCCATGCGCACGTTGATGCGTTCTCCTTTAAAAAGATGATGAGTTCGTCGCGAATTTTTTTTTTCTAAGTGGCGACCGACACCGTCGCGTCGCTTTGGGCCTGGCCTTTCGCCAGGTCTCACTGGTAACTGATATGATTCAGATTTCTTTTGTGCTTTATGCTCAGCTATAAAACACGTTTGTGCCGCTCTTTGGTTTCCTTTAATCGTTCGGGTGCCTCTCGGCGTCGGCAATTTTATGCATTGGTGATATATTGATACGGCCGCTTTCATTGCGTAGATCCAGGGCGTACCTAGGATTGCATTGAAGACTGGGTGTTGGTTGACGACTAGCAGCTTAACAATTTGGGTTGTTCCCATGGCATTGATCGGTAGTTTTATGTTGCCAATAGCTGCGACTGTATCTCCGCTAAACCCGGTTAGTGGTTGGGACAATGGTTTCACTATGGCCCCGGCTATTTCCATTTTGCATGGGTTTCTTTGAAGATTATGTTAACCGAGCTTCCGGTGTTGATGATCCTGGTGACTTCACAGTCGGCGATCATGAGTTCGATTACTAGGAAGTTGTTGTGCGTGTCGTATATTCCATGCACATCGGCTTGGGTGAATTTAATGGGGGCTTCCTCGATTTCCACTGGTGTCGGGCTTGTCGTAGTTGTTGTTGTCCTCCGTTCTAGCTTTTTGATTGCCTTGACTGAGTTGTTGCAGTGGCTTAGCCCGCCCATTATGACGTTGATATGTCGTCGCGGCATAGGATGGGTCTCTTCTTCCCTTTCTTCCCTTTCTCTTTTTGGTGATTCCATGTCAGCTTCCACTACTTGTCTCTGATATCGGCTCTGGTTGTTTTGGTCATGGTGCCAGTATGGTTGGTTCCTTTGGTCCTAGATTTTCCTTGGCGGGCTTCTTAAATCTGGCATGTTCGTTTGATTATTGTATTGTTTTAAGTCCATGTTCTTTAGTTGCTTGCACTCGGTTGTGTTGTGTCTTGTCCCTCCATGGAAGTCGCAGAAAGCCCTTTGATCATCATTCGTCCTTTTATGGGGCCTTTTCCCCTATTTTCTTGCTCTCTTACGTAGTGGACGGGGTTCTTCCTCCTGTCCCACTCTTTGTCATAATGCTGGTGTGGTTCTCTATACTCGTCTTTATCCTTGTATATTGGGTTCGCTCGTTCTTTTCCATGCAGCTTCGTCATCATCATTTTTTTCTTCTTAGGCTTCTATGAACCGATTCGTGCGGTGCAGTGCATCTTCCAGGGTTTGTGGTTGGTTGAGTACTAGCTCTTCTCATAATCTAGATTTGTACCATAGCGAGTTCCTGAGGGCTGCTATGGCGGCTTCGTCAAGAATTACGATATGGGAGACTATCTTTTTGTACTTTCGACAACGTCTCTCAGTGACTCGCGACATCCCTAAGCCAAGGTCCATAGGTCCGCTGTTGACGCTTTTTTTTCGATGAACATCGAGTAATGTCTTACAAATGCGGTGGACAGCTGTTGAAAGTTGTCGATGGTGCCTGGAGCGAGTCCCGAAAACCATGTAAGAGCGACACCGCTGAGGTTCTCGACAAAGAGCCGACAATAGCTAGCGTCTTTTTCGGCTGGGGTGAATCAGGTTCGTCCCATTGCGATTGTAAAATTTTTCATGTAATGGCCTGAGTCATTATTTTCTTCGAATACGGGGAGCTTGATTTTGGCAGTGTGACTAATCTGTGTTTTTGTGATCTTTTTGTGAACGGGGTTCGCTGGGTCTCCTCCACGACGCCTTCTATTTTAGGTTCCGAGCTCACGGCTTTGTGGACCTGCGAGCTCATTTTGCGGAGGTCTGCTCTGAGGATAGTTATTTCATCGGTAGTTGTTTGTATGCCCAGTGGCGGTGTCATTCGTTTGGCCAAGCCGATCGGGGTGAGCTGTAGCCTGGAGTGTGGGGGTGTATTTGAAGTGCCGAAGAGATTATAGTTGTTTGTTTCGAGATTGAGCTGTCTTTCGCTAGCAGCTACGGTTGTATCGAATCTGGTGCAGAAATCGTTTGCTTCCCTAGCTTGGTCGTCTAGGCATTGTAAGATTATTCAGTTGGTCTCCGCTTGCTGGTTTTCTTGGGTTTGGGTTTGGGTCTCCCTTGGTTTGTTTACTGCTGGTGGATCTTCTACTTGTATTTCGTCGATGTCCTGATCATCTTCTATGATTGCTTGATTATTTTCTGCCATTGTGGTCATCGTTGTCTCTCGAAAATATGTTTTACTCTTGTCCCCATAGTCGGCACCAAATGTTGAACCGGTCTTTGCAGTTTTAAGACTCGGTCATTGTTATCTTAAAGAGAGAGTGGACAACGAGGCGCTTGCAGTGAGTTGAGCATTGGGATGATTGCTCTTCTGATGGACGAGGCTCATTTTAGCCGATGGACGAGGTTCTCTCCTGTTGATAGACGAGGTCCCTTTTTACTTATAAATGGGGTCTTCTACTGATAGACGAGGTCACTTTTAATTCATAGACGGGGTCTTCTTTGATAGACGGGGTCTTTGTTGACGGACAATGTAATGACCCTCATCTAGGCCTAAAAGTAGCCAAGAAAATAAAAGAAGTTGGCCAAGGCTCATTGGAAGGAACCATAGCCTATAAATGGCGTATAAGTCCAAGTAGCAAAGATGAACGAATTCGAACCAAAATTAATAGTGAATCATCAAGAGATCTTAGAGTATCTATAACATAAAGAAAGAATGGAAAATAATAAAGAGGATTGTATTTCCCAATAAGGCCAATCCGATGGTGACTTAATTCTAGTTCGACCCGAATGCGTTTAAGTAAGGCTGCGCGTAAGCCATAGGCTTGTAGACCATACCCAAGGTCAAGGATCAATCTAATATGGATGAGAAGTCTTCATTTAATGATATATATCATATTGTGGAATTTGAGATAAGAAGATTAGAATTAAGCACGTCAAGGTTCGAACGGATGGAACCGTAACGCTCGACTAACCCGATTTGAGACCTCACGAGCTAGCCTTTGGTTAGCAGCTCGGTGACTGGTATTATTAGACAGATATAGGCGTGTGTAACGAGTGTGGAGAACAACAGCAAGCATGTGCAAAGTATGTGCTAGCGTGTGGAAAGTGTAAGCACGTCAAAGGTGCTAAGCCATGGCTACACCTCGTGCTTGCCTAAACCAATCAGATCGTGCTTAGTGTCTTTAGAGACAAGTGGCTGTTTTGGAGTGTGCCTCATCTCCAGACTTGTTGGCGACTTTAGAGTGACTTAAGAAGCTTCTAATACACCTCATTGAAGTGGTGTCAACATCCCAGGTCGTGATCTTGCTTCCCTTCCACCTCATTGTCCACATGTTGCCCAATTAGGCCATCTTAGTGTCCATAGAGACAAGTGTTGTTGTGTGAGCCAAGAATGGCATCAACCCTCCACCTTCAGCTTGATTTTTCAGTCCTTAGAACCCTATTAGTGTCCTCAAATACGTGTGGCAGCCTATGGTACAGATCGGTCAAGCTTGCTCCACATGTCATTTGGTGGCAACACATGATCTTATGTAAAGACATGTGTTCCCATGACCAAGCCAATTAGACCCTATAAATACCCAGCCTCCCCTCACTTATTTCCCACACCAAAACCACACCAAATATCACTATAAAACGTAGAGGAAGCCCATAGGTGCTAGGAAAATAGCCCCGAGAAACCCGAAGTCCAATCTTCCGCAAATAGTCAAGGCAAAGGTGAGTCTAGGTTATGTTTGTGTTTTGCGATTAGCGCTTGCAAAAGGAAGGTGAGACTAGTGATTCTTAGTTATAATGTTTCATTTAAGTCTTTAATTACTATTCTTTATAGTTTAGGTTCTCACACTTAGTCGTTCTACACTTACCGTTATAATGCCCGATTTTTGGTAGAATTATACGGACATGGTTATTAGGATTAATGGGTTAGTTGACTATTAAGTTGTTATAATGCTTGGTTGGTTACTTGCTTTATTATTTGATTGATTGATTGCTTGATTGGATTAGTATAAGATTGAATTATGCATGCTAGAAATGCATGTTAAGTACTAGTTGATTATTGAATATGCATATGTTAGTAATGCATGTTAGGCATGGTGTTGATTATTTATTATGCATGTGATAGAGATGCATGATAGGTTGCATTGTTTATTGTTTATGTATGAGTATTTCAAGGTATAACAATATTTTAAGGTTCCACTTATAATTAGGCAATATGTTGACTCTGATCTACACCCAAGGTGATGTACACAGCCACATCTCTACCACACAGGCAGAGCAGGTACAACCCTATCAGGCCCCAACCGTCTCCTCCACGGCGCTAATCACTGCATCATCATACAGGACTCGGATGGTATCTAACCATCCAGAGTAACTGGAGATTAGACATCAACTGCCACTATCAGTTATGAAATGAAAACACATTGCATTCCACTAACCGAATCTCAACGTGTAAGTAGCTTATGCCACTCGACCAGTTACGTGTGCATTCTCTCGCAACATCACTGACCGGATCTGAGGGCATAAATCTCTTACACCGGCCCATATTATATTATTAGCGTGATTAATAATTAATAATATCAATACACCAATGTACCTGCATAAAAAATTATCCACACCATGTCTACCATGCACTACTATCTCTAGTATGCAACATTATCACAATAAGACCTTGTCCATCAGTTAACGAAGACCTCGTCCGTCAATAAAGACCTCGTCCATCAGTCAACAAAGACCTTGTCTATAACACCCCCGAACCGGCCTAGGACTAAGGAACGTCCCTAGACGGCCCGGAAGCGCTACTTTGATGCTCGTAGCCGGCCAGCTAGGATTCCGGGAGGAGTCCGTTCACCTTGGCTGTCTAACCGCAAACATTCCGCTCAATCTTGGCCCTTGGCTTTTCAACCCGTTCCAAGATCATGCGTTATGTTAGCCTGGCCTAGGCTAATATCAGTTGAGACCCAGATATTCAGAAAAAAATTCTTTATTAAATTTCAAAAGTTACAAACGAATACATTGTTCCAGCTGGGAGCCTAATGCTCAACACGGTTTCTAATAAAAGACATACTTATTTTACAAAAGGCAGGAAAACTATACCAGCGACCTAAGCTCCTTTCCCTTATGTGGTTTCTCTCTACTGGTTACCTGCAAAACAGAAGGTCTAGTGAGCAACTAATTTGCTCAGTGAGTCGAGGTTCCCCTAACATGAATAATAAATCCCAACCTAAACCCAAAATAACATCCAACACATAACAAGCAAATGCAATACATGCAAACATAAAATAAACGTGATACCACAACCATTCTCTTCACATCATCTTTTCATACCACCACTTTCCTCACATCATTCTCCTCACCACCACCCTCATCACTCAACACCCTAAATTAGTCATCCACCTCTTCTATAACCCGAGTCACACAAACTCTCCTAAGGTTCAATAGACCGCATCGCCATGCCTAAAGGGATTACGATGACTGACCACACATTCACACACACACTCACTCACTCATTCATCTCTTACCTTTTAGAACCACGACCCTTCAACCACCACCATGTTCTAACAAGTAACCATGGCTATCAACCATGTCCAACCCAATTCCACGGCCCTTCTACTTTCACCGTGTGGCCCTTCCTCCATCACTAGGGTTGCCTTGATTCATATACTTGTTGACTGATGAGGTCTTTGTTGACTGATGAGGTCTTCGTTAACTGATGGATGAGGTCTTTGTTGACTGATGAGGTCCATCTCTCTTGCAAGGTGGGCGATTTACTTAAAGAAATAAAAGGAAAGAAGAGCATTAGCCTACACAAGTCATCACCCAAGCTTCCCAAATCCTTGCCAATCACTAAGCTTCTCTAACCTTTGATTTTATTTGTTTAATTTTCATTTTCGTTTATGATTTACAACAACAAAAAATAATTATTTTGATTACTTTTGAGTTTTAATTAGTTAGTTTTTATTTATTTCTGATATTTGGTTTTCATTTGATTTGTTTTATTTTTATTTAATCAAAAAAAAAGAAGACTAACACTTGTTGTTTTTGTTGCGTGTGTACTTTGCTGCGAGGTACAATGGCTAGAGACTTCCATCAAAAATTCAAGTATGAGCTTAATGTTCAAGTCAAGCTATGCTTTGAGAAGTTAACCGTAAAACGCCTTGAAGCTCTCAAGGAACAACTACTACATTCGCCTAAGCGCAGAATCAGAAAAGAAGAGAAGAGAATCATGTCCATTGATTATCTCGATGACTAAAAACCCAAGACCTTAAGAAAGGTGAAGAAATGCCGAAAGGAAGAACCAAAGGGCCGGGTTTAGAGCATACCTCCATCTACAACAAGCTGGAAGTTGAAGCGGAAAGGATATCCACTCCTAAGAAGAACCAACAACTTGTTCTTGTGCACCTGAATCCAAAGATATTAAGATAACCGAAGATGAGACAACACAAGAAGCTCAAGCTGAAAGTGCAAGTCGGGTTCTACAGTTGGACGAATCTCAATCAAGATATCCAGAAAAAGAGAATAAACAGGAGATAAGGCCCCTGACTCGAGCTGGATCACAAGATGGCTCAAACGATTATCACCAACAACTATCTCCAAGAGCCATAGAAGAACTTGTTCAAGTTTTTTCCTTGAGGTTCTGGAATCCTCTGATAAGTGGGAAAACATTACTATCAGCCCAGGTGGAATCCCTATATTCAACTTGTCATGTGGAG
Organism: Iberis pinnata; assembly: GCA_900406425.1. Lineage (NCBI taxonomy): Eukaryota > Viridiplantae > Streptophyta > Magnoliopsida > Brassicales > Brassicaceae > Iberis > Iberis pinnata. Next base: position 2,328 of record OVBE01004509.1, on the reverse strand, counting down.
CCAACCTCTACATGCAACAACCACCAAAACCTCTATGGGCTACAGGAGAATCAACTCGGGCTTTGCCATTGATATTCAAGAACCACTCGAAAAGTGGTCATATAAGCACTATTAGCACATGTAGGATCTCCATTCCAGACATTTACTGCCGAGCCGACTTATGCATGCCTCATTCAAGAATACCAAGGGCCACTAACCAAAGTACTCGAACTTTTGATCTCCTATTTTTTATTCCCTCAAAAATTGTCCTAGAAAACGCTAACAGCCCTGGTGGAATACTCATATATCCACTCTCATCTGGAGCTGAATCAAGAATGCACATGAGTACGTCAACATGGGCTACAGAAGAATCTGATCGAGGAAAAGGGTTCAAATTTTCTATTCACCCAAAATGTGACCAAGATATTCTAATAGCCCAGCTGGTTTTTAGTTATCTCCACTTTCGTCTAGAGTCGAACCAATAAAGCCACTCGCTACACCTACATGGACTAGAACGGAATCTACTCGAACAAAGTGCGTCAAATTTGAATTTCCCTCGGAAAGTACCTGGAAAAATGCTATCTGCTCAGAAGGATTTCGACTTTGCAACAATTCATCTGACGGTGTTTTGTGGATGCATTATCAAGCACCTACACGGGCCATAGAAGATTCAAAGCAGAACAATGAGCTCCGGCTCATTAAGTCCCAGGTAAGTGATTATTATATTGCTAATTGCCCTACTAAAGTCCGCTTGTTGTGCAGGTCAAACCTGGTTGGCAAAAGGCGCATCCCGAGAGTACCACCTCAGACCGGAGAACAAACCGAGTGTGTTGTTGACCTGCTGTGTAATAACCAACATCAGAATGACCCTATAACGGATATTAGACGAGCTAATTACACTCTAAACCGAACTAGAGCTGAAGATGATGCTGGACCACCAAATTTTGAAGAATGCATCAAACCGAACACATGGGGTTCTCACATTCTGTCCAATCTGAACAGACCAATTCGTGCCCTACCGTTCAACATACTGATATTACACCGATTCCTCACCTAAACTAGAGAAGAAATCTTATCACTTAACCTTGTATTTTTGGTTTATTTGTTTTGATCTATATTACTATTGACTTGATTTTAAGTGTTATGTTTCAGAATTATGTCTGGGAACCACAGATTAATTCTCTAACCAGGATCGAAGTCCATGCTCAACCAAAAGGACCCCAAGGTAAGTATAAAACTGAAACTAGATTTGATGAAACTAAATTGTTGTTTTTCTTGTAGGAAAAGCATATTTGAGGACAAAACTTTTTCAACGGGGAGGGGATGATATGATCGTGACCAACTCTGAAGAGGACGAGCTTTAACTAGAACCTGAAGAAAGGATCACCCGTTCCAAATCAAAGGAGCTAGGTAAGAAGATCCATGCCATGATCCATGTGGATTCCAAAGCTGCCATGGATGTGTTCAACATCTTCATATCCAACCAGGCTGAAGAACCAGGTAACCATGAATGAGTACCTAAGTGATGTGGTTCTGTACTCTTTTCCTTGGTGGGGATTTGGTAGGAGGAGGTTCTCCATTAAGGTTTTTAACGAGGCAAATCACATCACTACGCCTAAGCTATTCAGAATAGTTACCTCGACTAAGTGTCTTAGACACTTCTACAGAATAAACGCTTCGTTGTTTTTCTTTCTTTTATCAGACTTCTTGTTGGTTTATTTTAGCCTACATGTTGGTTTATTTTTAGGGTTTTTTTGTTTGCCCTAAGGCTCCTATGCCGTCTATTTAAGCTAAAACCTTAACTTTCTTTTGATTCGGTGAAGAATTAACGTAAAAGCAAAGTTTATGTTCTTCTCCTTGATTCAAAGTTCTGTGATCTTTGAATATGTTCCTCTTACAAGTTTACACTTTCAAGAGGATCCTCTATCATCATCACACCTTCAATCCACGAGCCACTTCTTATCCTTTATTCAATCCGCTGCTTCATCACCATCTCATCCACGGTTTAGTTCCTTTAGATCAACTCAAAGTGTGTTCTTTCCTAGGGAAGATCGCATCACCTATAAAATTAATAATCACATAATATATATATATATATATCAAAATTCATTAAAAAAAAGTAAAAATAACATGTCAATATATCATAAACTAAACGATTCAAATTAAAGCCATAAAACAATTTGAACACAAAACCGCTAACGATCAATTGACAGGATCTCATGTTGGGTTAGCTGTCAGACAATAATGTTAAACCATTTAATTTATGTATATATTGACAAAAATTTTACTTTTAAAATTAATCTTTTAAATACATAAATTCGTAATTAATAACTTATTTATTTTTAGATC
>OVBE01004508.1:0-23796 GCA_900406425.1 Iberis pinnata | reverse complement strand
TTCTATATTACAAACGATTAGTAAGGGGATTGGTAACGAAAATCTCTCTTATCAGTAGATGTGCAACTTATTCAAACTGCCATAACGAATTTAATCTTCCCTCCCATAGCACCAACAACCAATTCAAAAGATGCTTAGGAGACATTGGAGTTTGAGTTTTAAAGAACTTTGAAAGTACAATTGATAAAACTTCAATCACTAAAAAAGAATGAAAAACTAAAGATGAATAAAAGACATATGATTCAAGTTTTCACAGGAAAAATTATTTGATTTGAGAAATCAGTTAAGGGTTTATGGAAAAGAGAAAACTGATAATCAAATAGCCCCAAAAAACCTCATATCCCTCCTAACAAGGTTCAATAGCATTGTACCCTGATGTAACAAACAAATGATTTAACATCACTATTAGTCACATAGTTAGTAGAAACTCTTTAAGCATGAGAACCGTGTTTTTTCTCGTAACGAAAACATGTATATGAAGGTGTGTTTCATGCTTAACGAGAAAAAGAGAAAAAAAAATTATGAACGAATCCCACATATATGTTGACATAAGAGCATAAACAAAGAACCAAAAAAAATTTATTAATTTTTGTTTGTCCTTTTTAATTAGAAAAATAATAATTAAATACTAGACTAATCATAGGCCGCCACGTGTCAGTGGGGTCCACGATTATTGCAAAATCTGGATCCAATTTTAGAGACCAAAGAGCATGTCTCTAATAAAATTAGTGGGGGCTCTCATGTTTAGAACCCTTTAGATCCCTCCAATGTTCATGGTCTAACGTCTATAAATTAGAAATTCACCACCATCAACTTTTGTAGTTTCACTATATGGTTTTGGAAAGAATTTAGTAATTTTGTATACTCACATTACTTTTATTAGCCTTTCCACATAGATCGTAGTATATCATAAGAGCACCGATCGACAAGCTCATATAAACGAGGTGCCAACTCTTAATTTATCACGAATCACAGGAAATATAAATCGATCAAATGTCTTCTCTAGTATGTAACTTTGAATCAGGATATAACAAAATGACTATATGTTACATGTGGTAATCCTTTTTTACTGAGAAAATTTCGATTATATTTTTTTAACCAAATATATGGATAAAATGTTTTTAAAAGTATCTAGTTGTGAAACATTAGCCAACAATTATCATGTATATATGAACAATGTTTATTAACGAAGTAATGGGAAAAAAAAAACAGAACAGACAAAAAAAACTCAACGTTTTATGCAATCTCATCGTGGACCGGACACTTCCTGAGACGCCATGTAAGACGTAGATAGCCTAGAACCTGCGTTATGAGAGCTTTCTTGCCGGTGGAAAATCATATTTTCACTATCCCCATTTTGCTCATCAACCATTGAAGACTCCGTAAACCTCAAACCATAAAACCTCAAGAAATTCAATGACTCCATTCTCGGAATTCCCAATGGTATAGTCCCTTCGAACATCCCCACAACCGTTGCCATTGTCGGCCTTAACGACGGCTCTTCATGAACACAACACAACGCTATCCGAACCAATTTCCCAACCTCTTGGCTCGTCACTCGACCTTCCAGCCTCGGATCGGCTAGCTCCGTATACCTCCCTTGTTCATGCATATCCAAAGCGTACAATGGGAAATAAACCAAACTTGAACCTGTGGTTGTCGTTGATGAGCTTTCCTCCGTCACGCTATTGCTCCTAGACCTAAAGGAGCAGTTTTTTCGACCACTCACTAGCTCCAATAACACCATTCCGTAGCTGTACACGTCAGCTTTTTCTGAGATCGCTGTGTTCGTTATCCACTCGGGTGCTAAATAGCCTCGAGTGCCTCTCATCGTTGTGAATAGACTCGACTCTTCTTGGCTTAAAAGCTTCGATAACCCGAAATCAGCTATCTTCGGCTGGAAATGATCGTGTAATAAGATATTCTCTGGCTTCACGTCGCAGTGTATGATCTTTTGTTCACATCCACTGTGTAGATAAGCAAGGCCACGAGCCGTCCCGAGTGCTATGTCAAACCTTTCTTGCCATTCAAGCACCGGACCGTTCATGTTAAACAGAGTCTTTTCTAACGAACCATGGTTCATGTACTCGTAGACTAAGAGTAATTGCCTGCCTCTAGAACAGAAGCCTCGGAGTTTCACTAGATTCGCGTGTCGTATATTCCCAATTATTGCGATTTCCGTGCAAAATTCTTGTCTCCCGTGAAGACCATAATTTGTGATTTTCTTGACCGCGACTAGTGTTTCGTCCCGGAGAGTTCCTTTGTAAACTGCACCGAATCCACCTGATCCTATTAGCATCTTGAAATTTTCTGTTGCTTGTTCCAGCTCTTCGAATTCAAATTTCTGAGGTAAACCTGGGATATGGAAAGATCCAAGATCTTCTGAACCGTACGAGCCAGGTCTAGTAGCTTGCTTCTTATGAATGCTACTATATCTCATCACTGCACATCTTCGCCACCAGAGAAAACCTAATGCAGTTAGAAGAAGGAAACCAGAGCAAGGTAATAACACGAGTGCTATCAAAGGAAAACTAGATCCTCTGTTTTGGTTTCCCCCAGCTTGATCATTTTGTTTTTTGATATACAACTTGACGTATCCCATAAGATCATGACTCTCTAGTGAGTTTTTTGCTAGAGACAAAGAACCAAACGAGTCCTTAACCAGATGACAAGACCTAGACGTGTTCTCATAAAATACACCAAGACAGGAGCAATTCTTACTGCAAAGATCATGACAATCGGATAAACCGAAACCGTGTTCCACAGGATCTGTGAAGTGTGTGGAGAAGTAAGAGACACCGAGACCGAGTTCAAAGTAGGTCATATTACTTGCTTCACAAGAGAGAGGTAAACTCAACGATTGGCTAACCGGAACGCATGTGCTCTTATCAGTATCCAACTTCATCTCCTCTGGACATGAACAGCTTTGGTTTTCTGAAGCATCATCAAGAAGACAAATCCTGAGCTTACCACACACGAACGGAATCTGACAAGAATCTATTGGACCAGAGAATTCTGTCACTGGATTTTTACCGGAGAATCTAATGATGATGAGTTTACCAGATGAATCCATCTTTGCTACTCGGAAATCAGAGGATGGTTTTAAAGCCACACGGATTACCACAATGGTACCGTTTCGACCCATAAGAGCTAATCCAGAAGTTGTAAGTGTTAGAAATTCAACTGCGAAATTTGAATCCACGTTAGCTCGTGTATGCATCGTTAACTTCCAATAATTCTGTCCTTTCCACTGCATCAAACCGTTGGATTCACTAACCAAGAATTTATAATCTCCGGTCGAGAAATTATCCCGTGAGACGGATCCTGATAGGAACTTCCCGAGCGGGAGTCTTTGTCCAAGGACGATCGTGTCGGTTGGAAAGTCAAAGCTATCCCATAGAGAAGCATTGAATCGATCCAGAAGAAGGAGATTTCCAGATTCCGTAAGGCGAAGAGAGTTAACCGGAGAGGCTAAACCAGGCGTTGACCAAACCGGTAATTGATCTTTACCATCTTCGATGATGTTGATTCCTTGAGGGGAGAGATTCATTTTCCCAGAACTTGAAACAGGTGAATTACGATTTGAGGACCAGATGGTTAAACCGGAATCAACGTGGATAACGGAGAAGTAAAACTCGGAAGAGCTATCGACGCCGGAACTGAATAAACCGGCTTTGAAGATTGAATTACGGGATAAGAGGAAAGCTCCATCAGAGCTGTCTATGAATCTAAGGTGAGAGGCTGTGAAATTAGGTTTAACGAACTCTATGAAGGAAGCACATGAAGCACAGATAAAGAGAAGATATAAACCAAGGAGCAATAACAGAAAGCTCGATTTCATAGAGGACAAATCTGACTTGTTGTGATTTTTTTCTTTTCTTTTTCTGTGTTCTCGGAGATGATGGGATTTTACAAGAAACTGTCTTTCTCGATGTAAAATAATCAAATTATTGGTGTAATTATTGGTGTGGTGGCCATCATCACTCTGTAGACCTCGAAACAACAACAACAAATAAATGGTCAACGGCTCATGAGAAGAACACCTAACTTGCATCGTCTGCCTCTGGGGTGGACGGCTGCAGTCACCGTCATTAGAGGATAATTTCTATGAATTTCATAGTTTACAACACGTTTTCCGTTAACTATAATTTTATTATAGTCTTTGAGATACTTTTAGAGTTGGGATTCCACCATATCAGATTCACGAATTAAAAAGAAAAAACGAAGAGCTAACCATATATTCTTCCTCAAAAATTTATACATCATCAAATCTACGTAAAATTAATTCGTTCTATTTCTCCATTCAATAAGAATTATAAATCTAATTACACACAAAACAACATAAATTTAAGTCAATATACATATAATTAGAGCATCTCCATCCCTTTAAAAACTCTTCTAAGTTATTAAAATAAAATTTATATATATATATATATATATACATATATATATATATATATTAATATTTTACTATGTAAATAATTATAAAATTACTACATAATGCTAATCCAATATAAATTAAACACATAGCAGGGTTAAGGTTCTAAAAGGATTCTAAATGGGTTTTAAAAACTCTTGTTTAAAGAATCCATTCTTAAATTTTCTCTTATTTTTTGTAATATTTTTTATTATTATTTATTTGGGATAAACTTTGTTAAAAATCACCAATGGGGGTGGTTTTATAGGTTTTATTGGTTTATGATCTTAACCATCTAAACTTTATACCAAACTAACTTTAAACCTAACCCTGCCAGTTTGATATCCTTACTTGTCTTCTTCTTTTTCATAAACTACAACGAATACAAACTTATTAGGAATTTGAAGCAGAGACTTAATCATGACTCAAAATTGGAATTGTAGCAATCAGTTTTAATAGTTAATTACATCTGGATTCATTTTTTATGATTTAAAGTGAAAAATTGAAGAAAATAAATCACTGTTTTCAACAACCACACAGTGGCGAACAGAAATTGATATAAACACCAATTTGCAAACAAATCCAATTGATTTTGAAAATTCATTTTCGTTATCTCTGTGAGGATGTCTCTAGCGCTTGGAGTAGAGTCTAATAATTTTTTGGCAGAACTAAGTGGGTGTTAAGCTATTGAAAATGTTACTTTATTCACACGGATCATCTTATCTTAACTAAAGACTAAAGTTATACAAGAAAATACACTAACGGAGCACAAATACGTTCAAAAGATTTAATTGATATGATAATATCCTCTCAAGACGGATCACGGTGAGTGAGTCCGATCTTTTCACAAAGAAAGTGAAACTGAGACCGAGAAAGAGGTTTGGTAAGGGCATATGCAAGCTGATCGTGTGTGGATGTAAGTGACACGAAGGCTTTGGCTTGAACATGTTAACGAATAAAGTGGTACTCGAGAGCCAAGTTCTTCATGCGGGAGTGGAAGCATGCGGGAGTGGAAGACTGGATTAGTGCTTATATAAGACGTTTCTTTGTTATCAGTGTAGATGGTTGGTGTAGATGTAAGTTGAATGACAAGCTCATGTGGTAGGGAGAGCAACAAACATAATTCTTGAATAATAACATAAATCACTACATATTCTGCTTCAGTTGACGATCTTGCAACACCGGTTTGCTTCTTAGAAAACCATGTGATTGGGTGATAACCAAAGTAAACAATGTAGGTGTCGGTTGAGGTGTAGTCATCGCGATTTCCAGCCTAATCTGCATCAGTAAAAGCATGAAAAGTTGACGAGTTCTTGGTAGCAAGATAAATACCTTTTGACATAGTCCCTGAAAGGTAACATCGAATATCAAGATTTTTCAACATGAAGTGAAACAAAAGAGGAATTGCAGAATCCTAGTCCTACTACAGTTGCTATTTAAGGCACATGAGAAAAAATTTAGTGGCAAGAAAAGGAAAAAGTCAATAGTCTAGGACCACTTCATAGAATCTAAAAGTGATGCTAACAAGACTAGATGTCATTACTGTGGGAATAAAATGGCTTGTGCATCAACTTTAGGTACGTGTAATATGAGAAAGCATCTAATTATTTGTAAGCAACATCAAGCGTGGAAAGCAACTCAGAAACTAAATCAAAATGTAGTTGAGACATATTCTGATGGTTTACATTTATAAAAAGTTTCTAAATAAGTATTTAGGGAAGCTTGCAATGAGATGCTAGTTATAGGTGAACTTCCTTTGAGCTTCATAAATGGATTGGCTTTTAGGCTTTCTGCAGTAAATGAAACTTTACAAGCTTCATTTTTGAAGGAAACCTACAAGGAACATAGTAGAAATGTATGCAAAGAGGAAGGCAACGATGAAAAAGATTCTAGGTGGTAATAAGCAAATATTGTCTCTGAAAAAAGACACTTGGGTAGCTCCCAACACTAGAGCAAGCTACATGGTTGTTACCGCACACTTCATTGATAGTAACTAGCAGTTTAATAAGCTAATAATTGGATTCAAGAACATCTCTGATCATAAGGGTGCAAGTATAGCGGTTGTTCTAATGGAATGTTTAGATGAATAGGATAACAGTGGATAATCCAACAAAAAATAGCAATGCATTGGTGAAATTCAAAGAAGATTCTAGTTAGATAGGAGACGAATTACTGGTTCTTAATGGAGAGTTTCTACATATGAGATGTGTTACTCGTATACTGAATCTGATTATTAGAGATGGAATGGAGAAGAGTGTTGTTGTTATAAGGAATGCAATTCAGTATGTGAGGTCTTCTACACAAAGGGATAAGTCATTTGAAAAACGTATTGAGACATGGAAGCTAAAAAGAGAAAGTTTACCCCTTGACTGCATAACTAGATCGAATTCAACATTTCTTATGTTGAACAGAGCTATGGATTTCAGGTTAGCTTTTGAAAATATAAAGGTTCTGGATCAGAGTTACATTGCCTATTTCAAAGAGCATACTAATGTTGAACCTGTAAGGAAGAGGCATGGACCATCTAGCAAAGAAGATTAGGAAGCAATGGAGAGGAATATTTCTTATTTTCTTTTATTTAGTGCTTCAACACTTTATGTAACTTATAACACTTATTAAACTTTATTTTTATGGTTGCTGAACTTCCTTATTATTCTATATCAATCAACATTAGTTTTCTCATAAACTAATAAAGCTTGTTCATACAAGCTGTACAATGAGATTGTCAGTATTTAGACAGCCATCATGGAAATTGGTGTAGAGAATGAGTTTGGTGAAGAGATGCAAAAGAAAGTTAAAGCAATGAGTGCAAAACTTGGTATGTAATGGCATCCTTTTAGTGAAAAAACAGAGATGAATAGACTGGTGATAATAGCTAGTTTCTTTGATCTAAGGAACAAGATAAAGTTTACTCAGCTATGTTTTAATTATTTGTATGGAAAGGATACTTTTAAGGCTATTGAGATGAAAAAGTCAACGATGTACATTCTTAAGAGGTTATTTGATGAATATAACAGTAGGCGTAACACTTCTCTGAAGTGATTGACAAGTGGATCATCTTCTTAGTTGCAAGGTTCTGGATCATCATCATCATCATCTACGTTAACAGCTTAACACTCAGGTAAAGTGGACTACAAGAGGGGTTTTAGAATAAGAATGGATGTAACATACAAAGATTTGGTGGAATAAACATATACTCAAGAAACAGTAGTTGAGCTAGAGTTGTATTTGGCAGAGAATATGGAGAATCCACATATTTTCTCAGGAACTGAGTACGATGTGGTGTCATGGTGGAAGGTAAATAACTTAAAATTTCATGTTCTTTCATAAGTATCTAAGAACGTTCAGTCTATGCAAACTAGTAGTGTTGCTTATGAGTCTGCATACAATACAAGTGGTCGAACATTGGATCTGCATATGATTTTTTGACGCACTACACTATTGGAATATTGATGTGTCTTGACCAATTGTTGAAAACTGAGATAAAGATGGACAGTAGAGGATAAGTTATCATTGATCAATTGCTTGAAGACATTGAAGACCATGATATTCAAAAAGGTACTTCTAACAACTCAGTTTTTAATTAGTTTGCATACTTATAAGTTAAATAACATTTTTTCTTGTGGTGCATGTGTCTTCAGAATTTAAAGAAATCAATTTAGAGGAAAACTAAGAAGGCAAAGAAAATGAAGTTGAATCATGATTCATGAATGATAAGACATTAGTAGGTAATGACAACGTCAAGTCTGATCTGTCAACTTTCAAGTTTTAAACTTGTAATCATATGTCCTTAAGTCCTTAATCCTTTCATATTGAATGTAGGTCGAAGAGAAGTTTGAAGTGGGAGAAGGATTGACATTATAGATTTCATTAGAACTTTGTGTTTTGTGTTTCATTGTGGTTATTTACTAGGAGTTAGTGATTTCATCATTATTTTTGTTTTTCATTTCTTAAACAATTTTAGGTATTTTATTCTATTTTCGGGTACTTTTTTATCGGGTATTATTTTATTTCGAGTTTGAAATACCCGAGACCAGTTAGTAACCAAAATTTTCAAGTACTTTCTAGTTCCTCTAACATAGAACCGAACCGACCTAGAAACGATAAAAATCAAACCAAAACTGAACCAAAAATTTGAAAATTATCTATTGGGTATTAAAATTTAGGATTCTAAGAACCATAACCGAATGGTACCGACCCGAAATCGAACAGAATACTCGAAAGTCCAACACTAGTCTTAATAGGTATTATGAAATATATATATATATATACCATGTATCATTATTAAGTTATTATTTCAACTTAAAATTATTTGTGTTCAGTTATACATAGTTGTATTTGACATAAATGTAGTTGTACATAATTTTTTCAAATGCTATAGTTATATGAATTTGTACGTACACGACAGAACATAAGCTTGAAGTTCATTAATGTGGGATTTTGATTCCAAACACAATATTTAGGAATCTATATATGTATATAAAGATTTTGAGATTTAAATTATAATGGTACCAATTTTACCTCATTATTTCAAGTACATTAGGCGAATTTGACTTTGAAATTTTGGTTCACAAATTTTAAAGTTAAATTAATGGAGCTATAGAGAAAATCTTGAAAATTCAATACCATATATAAACTCAAGAGATCAAAATTAACAATGTCCAATGGTTTTTATTAGATTATAACCTAGTTAATTTTCGGAGCTGGAACTTTAAAAAGCCATTACGGATACATACATTAATATTATAAATTTTTGATTATATATTTGGAATGATCGCCGTAGAAGCTTCAGTTCGATATATAGTTTGTCATAGTTTATAAAACAGTTAAAAATAATGGTTATGGAAAAAATGGAGAAGATAAAGACGATTAGGTCTGAGAATTTGGTTTATTCAGGTCGATTTGGTTTGGATTTTTGGGTTTTTGGGTTTTTGGTTTTTTTGGTATTTTAGTAATTGATCGAAGCAAACCAATTTTTAATACAGTTCAAAATGTTTTGGTTTTTGATTTTTTCGGTTTTTATAATTTCATATTGTATTAACCGAATATTATCTGAAAATTGATTCTGGTTTTGAAAATCGGTTATTCTGGTTTAAATTCGATTCTTAGACATGAAACAACTGATTTCATAATATATTTTACTTGTTGAAAACACATTCAAATAACAAACTTACAAATTAAAAAGTGTAAAAATGTAAAATTGTTGAAAAAATTATAAATTACAAAGTGTAAATATTAAAGGCCTAAGTATGAATACACTCATGACTCGTTCAAATATAAAGTTAAGTGTGAAAAGTTGAACAAACATAAAAATTACATAACAATATGAAAAACACCAATTTTCCTCTTGTGAAGAACCTGTAAAACAGAATCATAAACAAAATAAAATCAGAATTCAGAAACTGTAGAAAAGAAACTCTAGAAGTAGAAATATAAGACTTACAACAGACACTCAAACACACATAACTAGATACTCAAACACATACTCACAGGCGCTCAAACACAGAACTTAACCAATTTAGAACTTGTCAAACAATCAGACTCACAATCACACACTCAAGCACACAGAACCTGCAACACACATACCTACATATGCAAGCACAAAAAACCTCACTCAAACACATGTACACCTCATTAACGCGTGCATCATTGATCAGCACTATATTCCTTAATCATATTCAAATAATAAGACTTCATTGTTTTCAATCACCCGAGAAGTTGCAACAAAACAAAAGAAGAGAAACACACATGTAAGTAAATAAGATTGAATGAAATATACAAAAAGAGTTCTTTTAAAAAGCAAAAAACATAATGGATTACCTAATGAATCATGGGATTCAAGTTCTTCAAAACATTTGTACAAGCTTTGCAAGTTTTTCAGCTTGAATACTTGTCATTAACCATTGTTATGTACACACCAAGCCTCAACCATGTGAGGAGTCATACAACTTCGGTAAGGATCTCATATACGTCTACTTGTGATGAATGCAGATTTTGAAGCTACAGAAGTCACTTGAATGACAAGAACATCTCTTGCTATCTCATATAAGATAGGATAATTTGAACTATTTCGCCTCTACTATGCTAAAACATCATAGTCTAACCCTAAATTATTTTTTGTTCTAGGATAGCCTTCTCGAGTAAATAGATGTCAAACTCACTAGTAGATTGTTCATTGACTATGTCATTCACCATCTTAGTGTACAAAGAGACCATTCTCTCATATCCATCATCATATGATAAATCAAGAATAGAGATTCATGCTCTGAGTATGTTGGGTCCTTTCTTGTTCCTATACTACATGATGCATTTGAGCTTAGTCTTGAAGAATATTTTTCATATAGTTTCCATATGATGTTTTTAGTAGATGTCCTAAGATGATTACTTTCCAAACTGTCTTTTCCATAAAGCTTGTCAAAACAAAATGAACCAAACTGCATCTGATTTCTTGGATCAAATGCACATGCATTTATCACTAGTGGATTCATATTGAGTAACCAATCATAATACTTCTCAAACTTAAGCCTCGTGTATGTTGCTTCTTTCCTTTGTGCCTCGTCATTATTTTTACTTAGTGAGATCAAGTTCCTCTCAATTTTCACAATCTCATCGTAACAAATTGAAGATGTCACATAAGCAGAAAAGGAGATGGTGAAATTGAAGAAGATTTTAAGAAACTTGACCAATCTTTGGATTGCATCGAAACTTGAGGGAGTTGGTGGACCAATATGTTCCTGTTCACTTTCGTCAAGTTCCATAAAGTATTCATTATACAGTTTTTTCTCGGCCAATACCTTATCAAAAGCAACCCTTAATTTTAAAGCTGATGTCAACATCATATACATGGAATTCCATCTTGTTACACATTCTAATGTCAAGCCGCCTCTAGAGACCTTCCTTGTCTCAACACGCATCTAAAATTATGCCAATCTAGTGCCTAAAGACATATCCTACTTTAGAGCTATGTTTTCATTAAGGCAGTTAAACCATCTCTCACATATGCAAGCACTACAACGCATATGCAAATATGCACCATATTTTATTAATGAATTAGAGCCTATTGTCTCAAAGCGTCTGTGAACAACTTCAAAGCTCTATCATTCCCTTTTGAATTATCAACTATGACGGTAAAAACTTTTTATATACCCCACTCTTCTAAATAATGGCTTAGATATTCAGCACTAATGTCCCTTTATGGTATGTGATAGGCGTAAAGTTGATGATCATCTTTTGTAAGTTACAATTTGCATCAATCCAATGACCCGTGACAACCATGTAACTACAAGAAATAGTTGGAGCTACCCAAATATCTATTATCAATGAAACATTTTTCTTATCACACAAACCAACTTCTTCAAACTTGCTTTCTCTTTAAGAAACGTGTCAAAAATAACTATAGTGGCTGTCTTTCTACATTGAACTATGTACATAGGCAGCCCATTATGGCAGAACTTCCTAAACCCCTCTGATTCCACAAAGGGAAATGGCAATTCCCTCAATATTATCATCTCATTGACAGATCTCCTAAACATATGTTTATCATGTTTAACTGTTGTAACTAAACCACCATTATCACCAGCCAACACCTTTTGAGGTCCAGACTATAAAAATGCCTTGTACAACTTGCATCTTAGGTTGTGATTTCTCATTTACTTTTTTTCTCGTCTTCTTGGTGCCACACCCAATTTTAGTGCCCCAATATTTGCAATTGCATACTGTAGGATCATCCTCCTTATGTATGAAATGTTATCATACTTCAGACCTATGACCACTCTTCCTCTATGGTTTGGGTGACATAGAAGAATTCGATCTCTTACTAAATATGCTTGTTGTTCCAGCATCAGGAGGTGTTTTATCTTCCTCATACCTAAAATTCTCACCGAGTAAGTCATCATTGTTATCTTGAGAAGAGTGAGAAGACATTTCTACTTCTACATTGTTCAACAACCCACAATATCATACTGATACTATACTAAATTAGACTACGAGTAATCTAATAATTATTAAAGATTAAGGAAGGTGATATTTCTATATCACCTTTATATAATCACAATCAGATATCCACAAGTTTTTGTTGTTTATACGTTTAGATTTTAGTTGTTAGTTATTACATTTTAGACATCAAGTTTATGTGATTATACATTCATAGTGTTATTGTTTTACTTACACATACAAGTTTATTGTTTTATCGTATTTACTTCACACTAAAATATATTCACGCTTCACACTTCACACAATAACACATTTTATAAATTTCAATTATGTACACTTCATATAGTAATACATATATAAATCATGAAATTCAAATATGCATCTACATGGTTTGTCAGAAATCATTTGTCATTTATACATTTACAAGCTCATTTAAAGTATGTTTGTAAATATCACGTTCACACAATAACACATTCATAGATCATCAGGTCATCATAGTGAATTCTAATAACAAAAGTACATGTTCTAATAATCTAATTCCTACGTTTAACAACAAAAATTCATCCTAAGTAAAATACTAAAAGTTATGTGGATCTAAATAGCTGGATAATCGGATTTGCATCTTTTGATGTTGTTTCTCCGATCCCAAATAGCTCCAAAACGTATCTGAATCCTTGCGGAAAATAAAAAAATAAAGGCCGTAATAACAATTCGAAAACCCACAAATAAAAAAATTATGAAACTCTAACTCAAAACTACAAAATTAAATCATGCATAAAACTATGCATGCAGCAAACATTACTAAATAAAAACAAATTGAAGTAATGACCCTAAAATTGAAATCTCTAGAATAAAAAAAACCCTAAAAT
Source organism: Iberis pinnata (assembly GCA_900406425.1). NCBI lineage: Eukaryota > Viridiplantae > Streptophyta > Magnoliopsida > Brassicales > Brassicaceae > Iberis > Iberis pinnata. Next base: position 10,578 of record OVBE01004508.1, on the reverse strand, counting down.
TCAGGAACTCTAAATTGTTAAATCAAACCTTAAAATCAAAATATGCATGCAACATCACTGGTGACAGGTTAACAAACGTCCAAAATTCCCAAACCTTAGACGAAAAACTAGAAACATCAAAAACAAAAATGATTAAACAAGAAGAAGGGGTAGAGAAATTAACATCTAGGAAGAAAGACGGTGAAGGAGATGAAGGTTTTGTGATTTGAAGAAAATAACACAAGGAAGAATTTTAGGAGTCGCGAAGAAAAAAATTCATCTCGAATGTTTTTTTTATTCGACTAAAAATAAAATTAGGCTTAGTAAAAAACCTAATCATAGGATGAGTTTCAGGTAACCAAATAGTTCGACAAAAACGAACCGAACCGTTTACATAACTGAGATATTTTAGAAACATCACTGATCGGTTTTTAGTTTCGGTCTAAAATCTCATCGAACCACACGCTTACCGGTTCGGTAATTTCAGGTCGGTTTTTAATCCATCCCATGCTTAAAGACGATGATAAATGAAAGGAAAAAAGTAAAAATTTATATATATTAATTAATTGATTAAAGATTTAAGGGTAAAATAAATATTTCTTAACTTAATTAAAATAGAATGGATAAAAAGAATAAAATAGATATGGAAAAATATATTAGTATGAAAAAGTTTTGAGAAAATAGTTCAAGACATTGCTACAAAGATAATGAATTTATACTTTGCTGGGTTTATTTGCTTCCCATACTTCCTAAAATATGGTGTAGAGTAAATCAAATATGCGATATGGTTAACAGCAACGCCAAAGGTGTCTTCGTCGTTTATGGGTTATTGCCAAAAATAGCCTCTTTTCCAATTTCCGCCGTGGCGTTTAAATTGACTAACATCTTCCTCCTGTCCAAAAAGTAAAGCTGTCGTGGGCGGCGGTGCAGCACCGTTTCGGTCACCGTCGTCAAATCGCCGAAATTGCAAATCTGGCGAATCTGCAGGTTATCGGCGGTGGGTGGAGCAAGTTGGTTTTCAAATTGTTCTTAGAGTTTTTTTGTTTTCAATTTCTGGCTCGGCATGTTGTTGGATTCAGAAAGCCTATCCAAAACTTTTATTACAAATTGAGGTTTTTTCAAAGTTATGTATTTGAGCTTTTAAAATATAATAGGCATATTTTAATAAAGTAGAACCTTCATAAAAAAAAAGAATATGGCTGACAACAATATTTTTATAAAATGCTTTTTACAAAACTTTTTATCTAACAAAACTTCAATAAGTGTGACCTTTTGTTCATATATCATACTTCTTATTAAATATGCTTTGTAATATTTTGACTTTTAAATAAGACTTACTCAAATTTGTTAATTGTGTAGATTTTTTTAAACAAAACAATTGCATAGAAATTAATCATTTAATATAACTTTTTATATTTTAAAAGGTTCTATAAAAAAATTTAGATATAATTAATTTCAAATTTTTTCAATTATAGTTACCATCGTATATATTTTATATTTTACTAATTGATAATTTTTTATATAAGTTTCCTAATTTTTTTAGTGTTGATAATGTTTTATGTTACCATTTTTGTTTCTTAAATGTTTAAGATTCCTTTTTCCAACCTTAACTTATTTTTTGTTCTTCTCAAACTTTATTCATTCTTCTCATCTTCTACTTTGTTTTATCTTTTCATCTAATATATATTAAAACGAAAAAAAAAATCAAAACAAACATTAAGTTAAATATTACATCATTAGTCTAATTTATAGATAAAAAAAGTTTCATTAAGGATAAAAACATATAGAAAATTAATATCTATCCCTATCACCAAACACAACTAATAAATTTCCTACTATAATTTATGTAACCAAACAAATCTACCATCATATATTTAAAAATAAAATATTCAAAACTTTAGTAATTCCACTTCAATATAAGTTTTTTAATACCACAAAACATTGTGTATATTCCAAAAATACCACACACTTCCAAAACTTCTAGAAATATCATAATTTTTTCAATAACATACCATTAAAATATTTTTATTCCAAAAATACCACAAATTAGAAATAGCTTTAAAATTTGTAATTTAAATCCTAAAAAACCCAACACCAAACCCTACCCCCTTCAAAACTAAACCTTAAACTCTATTTAGTGAACTCAAACCAAAAAATTTAAATTATAACCTTTAAATTTTACTTTTTATATTTGTGGTATTTTTGAAACATTTGGAAGTGTGTTGTATTTTTGAAACTTTTGAGAGTGTAATATATTTAAAATTTAAACTTCTTTTGATGGTATTTGAAGAAATTCTTCATAAATTAATTACTTAAAATAAAATGTTGATCCAAAATAAAATAAATATTTACTATCATATATTAAAACTAAATTTAAATATATAATTTATACACTTTTTCATTTACGTATATAATTTTACTTTGAAAAACTAATCTATTAGATATATTTTAATATGATCTCTAATTAAAAAACATATGTTATTTTAATTTATTTTTTTTGGTATTTATATTTTTTACAAATATAATAGTCATGAATAATATATATATTTTATAATATAATTTATATTATATTATTTATAACTTCAAGAAAATTTTTAAAAATATGTATTTCAGGCATAGCGTATATTTCAGCTTGTCTTTCCTCCACAAATGCCCACCTCTAAATGTTAAAATTAATTTCAAAATTGTTTTCGTGTATTCATCTATTGTTGTAGGACATGTATAACTACCAAGTCTTATCTTTGTACTAATTCTACTTGCAATTAGAGCTTTTAAAAAAACCTCAATACCTACAGACATTACTAACAAAAGTCTTCCTATTAGCGACCGAGAAGTAATTAAATACTAAATAATCGAATAGTCTATAAATTAATTAAATAACATAAAACAGCGTCTACGTTTTTCGTTGAATCTTCTTCCTTTGTTCACAGAAGAAACAAACTTTTGTCTAAAAGAAGAAGAAGAAGAAAAAAAAAAGGAATTTTGAAGTGCATAAATAAAAACAATAAGTCGATATTTAGCGATCGATCTTTAGGGCTTCTTTGGTTCATCACCAATCTCACTCTTTCCCCAAATTTATGAAAGATCTCTACTTTTTGAATATCTTTAAGTGAAAAGTAGTCCTTTTTGGCTATCAAGTCTTATATGATTCTTCCACTTTCTGGGTTTCTCTTTCAGGGGTTGTTTAAGAACTAGGGTTCAAAGCTTGGTGTTGTAAGAAATTAAGTTTTTTTTTTTTGGGATAAGGTTTGGCAATTGTGTGGAGATGGGAGAGTTTGAGGTAGATGGAGAAGAGAAATTGATTGTTGCTGCTAAGTATCTTCTGAATGAACTTAGATCTGGCAAGAGCTTCACCAAAAATGCTAACAAGGTTTTGGGAAATCTCTTATCAGAGCTTTCTCATCTGATGATCTCTGAGGATAAAGACGAGGTAGATGAAATAGGTGAGATTGAGCATATGCTTAATGTTGTTAGTGACAAGATCATGGATGAATCGATGATTTGGGACATAGGTTCAGATAAAGGAAATGAATTTCTTGATGCTGTGAATGAGTTGAGAACCTCAATTGATAGGTTTGATTCTTCTTTGAGTTCAGGAAAGTCTGAGCTTTTACTGAGAAAAGCTGATGATATGCTTCAAACAGCAATGTCAAGGCTTGAGGATGAGTTTAAGCATCTGCTCATAGAGAACAGATTGCCTTTTGAGCTTGAACATTCTTCGTTTCGGTCAACTGAAGCAGATCATCTTGTGGAACAAGGATCAATGGCTGAGGATAGCAACAACAACCCGGTGGAAACCGTAGTTGATTTGATTAATCATGATATTATATCAGATCTAAAAAACATTGCAAACACTATGATTGCTTCAGGATATGACCGTGAGTGTATACAGATATATACAACGGTTAGAAGAGAAGCAGTTGAAGAGTTTCTCTATAACCACAATGTCGAGAATTTGAGTATCGAAGATATTTTGAAGATGGACTGGGGCACATTGAATACAAGTATCAAGAACTGGGTTTGGGTTATGAGAAACATATTTCAGATATATCTTCTGAGCGAGAAGACTCTTAATAATCAGATATTTGGCGGGGAGATAGCCGAGATTGGTCTAACATGTTTTTTCGATATAGCAAAGGCTCCGGTGATGCAATTGCTTAATTTTGGTGAAGCTGTGTCTCTTGGTCCACGAGAACCCGAGAAATTGCTTAGGATTCTTGAAATGTATGAGCTAACATCCGAGCTTTTACCAGAGATTGATGTTTTGTTTTCGGATCAATTAGGTTTATCCATTAAGACAGAGTACAGACAAGTGATGAAGAGACTTGGAGATTGCGCAAGAGCGACATTTCTTGAATTCAGGAGTGCGATTGCTTCGAATGTTTCACCACATCCTGTCCCTGGAGGAGCGGTTCACCCGCTTACAAACTATGTGATGAATTATCTCATGGCCCTTACGGATTTCAGCAAAACGCTTGATTCGCTTCTAATGGAACGTGATGATATTGAATGTCTCACAATGCCGCAATCGCCAGATATCATCAATCCTGTGATGATGGAAGAAGAGTCTACCTACGATGATAACTCTTCTTCCCCGGATAAATATCTGGCGATGACTCGGCATTTCTACTCTATAACATCTGTTCTTGAACCCAACCTTGAAGAGAAATCAAAGCTATACAAAGACATCTCTCTGAGACACATTTTTCTCCTCAACAATATACATTACATGACCCGGAAAGTGTTAACCTCTGAGCTGAGACACATCTTCGGCAACAAATGGAACCGGAAACATACATGGAAGTTTCAGAAGGAAGCAACAGAGTACGTACGTGCCACTTGGCTCCCTGTGCTGTCTTTCCTAGACGATGGTTCCAGCTCAGGCTCACGCCTGAGGGAGCGGATTCAAGGATTCAACGCTGCATTTGAAGAAGTGTACAAAGCGCAAACTGGGTGGCTAATTTCAGACGAGAGGCTGAGAGAAGATGTGAGAACAAAGGCATCATTGTGGGTCATTCAAGCTTACTGGACATTTTGGAATAGACACAAGAACAATGTGAGTGATAGGTATTTTAAGTACACTACTGATGATCTTGAGAGCCTTTTGTTGGATCTCTTTGCTGGTTCTCCTAAATCCTTGAGCAATTCTTACAGAAGATGATGAACTGAGTATAATTTTCATGTTATTAGTATAGATACTTACATATTTTTGTTTTTTTTTTTTTTTATTGAATTTATTTGGCCTTGTAATCTTTATATTCATAATTTCATGAATATTCTCAGTGAAGTATAAGTTATCCGAATGTGTTTTTGTTTGTGTTATTGGTAGGTCTCTAAAAACTATGACTAGAGTTGGAACCCTTTTTTTTTTTCTCTTGAATTATTGGCACAAAAAGTTTGGTTAAGCCATTCTATAAATTTTATGTATTAACCCATCAAACACTCACTTAAGTTCTGGATTTGGACTTTTACATAGGGTGGGGACAATTCCCGTTTTGTTTTGTACCGTTCCGTTCTGTTCCGAATTCATTCTGAAATCCTCGTCCTATTAAAATATATATTCTCATATGAGACATCTTTTCATTTCCCGAATGGGAACGGGACAGGACGGGAACGGGAATTCCCAACGTCCCATTTGGGACAGATATACAAAATTATATATATATATATATATATTATAATTATATTTTACATATATATAATATAAATATACTATTTTATTTTTTATTTTTTTAATGTTCATAGTTTAACTATTAACTAAAACCACAATCTATATAAATTAAATCTAATTAGATTATTAACAATTATAACTTAGTTTTTGTGATTCTAAGAAAAACGACAAGAAAATAGTTCATATTTTTTAATTCTACAAGGAAACACGATATTAACTGAACCGAATACAACAAACAAAACCGAATTTAGATACTTAATTATGTTAAATTGATTAATTATTAAATTTAGATCTTATTTCAAGTTTAGCAACAATTTTGTTTATACTAAATTAACCGAATCAATCAAAAATTAACTAAAGTTTAACCGAATCGAAAAATACTTTAAAATTTTCGAACTTAAAAACTCAGAAAACAAACTGGACAGAATAAACTGAGTGTCAAACCAAACCAAACATAATTATATTTGCTTCAGTTCTGAAATAAAAAACCAAAAACTCGGAAACGTAATAAACCAAATTGAAAAAAACTGATAATACCAGGAAAAACTTCACATTTAGAATTTAAAAAACAAAATTCAACTTCTTATAATTCAAATGAAAAGTTTGATTTAATCTTTAATGTCTAAATTAGTCAATTGTTAACCAGGGTTAACAATTGATATGACAATAGAAACAATCAAAGAAAGAGGATGCATTGTTTGTAATGGATGGATTAATAACAAGATTCAAGACTAAAGAAGTACCTAATGGACTTATTTATTAATTTAAAGACCACGAGAGCATTCAAAAATCTATTGGTGATGTAATAAAAGTCCAATCCACTTTGATCATGTTACAAAACCGAGAAGAGCAACAACAATTAGTCATTTTCTGTCCAAAAGCCAATATAAGATTTTGAAGACCAAAATCATTTGAAGACCATGAATTGGATTTCTATTCAAATTTTTTCCTCTTATTTTATGTGCTTAGTCTAATCAGAATTTGGGTGACTCTTTTATCTTATTTTCTTCTTTAGATAATGGGTAATCTCATTGCATAACAATAACCTTCTTTTTAATAAAAATTTTTATTTGTAAGAGTTGTTTCTTGTAAACTTCTTATTCTTGGTGTGTAATTAACACGTTTTATCAAGTTTTCACCATCATATTTGTGTGTCTATTCTGCTGTCCAAAGTTTACAGAAGTGTGTCTTAAGTTAATATTGAAACTAAGATTTCATATACCTTAGAATCTTGCTATACGAATTTTGTTTGCTAAAGATCCATCACCTAGTTTCTTCATAACATATTTAAATGATTTTTTGGACTGAAGTTTCATACACTTCAGAATCTTGCTCCACGACTCTACTGAAGTTGGAGATTATCCAACTACCATCCTCTCTTAATGCAGTTCTTGGGTTTATTTTGCAATATTTGGTATCAAAGCACATTTTAAAGGGTTCAATATTGTTATCATTATCTCCTCATTTTCTTTCCTTTTCATTTATCAGTATTTTGTTGTAAACTTGAAAACTAGTAAAAAGAAGATCCAAAAGAAAAGAAAAAAAAGAAAGAGAGAAGAAAACAAAAAGTAAAAGAAAAAGAAGTATGTTGTTTCTACTTGTTTTAGTTAAACTCTCTTTTTCTCTCTTTATCAATCATTTTAGTGAATCATTTGGTTATTTTGGATATCACCGCTGTGTTATATTGGCTAGTTCTATAAAAACTCTAGAGAGTCGGTGAGGAAAACCCTTGAGAAAAATAAATAAAAAGACTTCGGCTGGTATATAGAGTGTCTCGTTCCAAACAAAAACTGAAAATTTTGATTACCTATTGGGCTATTGAAGGAACGTCGACCAACGAAGAGAAAGGTCAAAGTTGTGTTGATGTCGGCATCCCACCAGAATTTATTTAAAGATCTATTGGTGGTGGTTCAAGAAGATCGAATAGCTTGATGAATCGTGACATATTGGAACAAATCCACGCCTGTTGGAACACATGAGGGTATGAAGTGTGACATACTGAAACAAGTACAAGTCTGTTGGATCAAATGAGGGTATTTGGTTGAGTTTTGGTTGGGTGCTAGTTTAGAAAACGTTCATATAGAAAAAATGGTAGATAAGACAATTGAGTTTGATTTATGCGTTTGTAATAGTGTAATTGATTTTTTTTTTCAAATGGATTCGTTTTATGGAGATGTCTAGGGTTATAGGTTGGAAATTCGAACCTTGTTAAAAATCTTTTGTGTCTTTTTTATTTCAAGCACTCGGTCGTTTTTTATTTTTCTTAACGTATAAACATAGAACTAGCTCAAATATATTTTTTCACGAAACACTTGTGAAGACATGTCTCTACTAACTTGTTTGTTTTTTAGTCACAAGTTTTTAGAATCTCAAATAGGAGGAAACAATGAAAATAACAATCAAGAGGCAAACGAGCATCGTTCGTAATCTCCAAATGCAAGCACTCATGAGAGAAATGCATAGGTTAATGAGGTTGCTGAAAGCTTTATATGAAAGAATTGATAGAGTACAAGAGGAGGAAGCACAAAGACAACAACAAAACATGTCTAATATGCTTAGAGGAGGAAGAATGCAACAAATTAAAGACGGGTTGATCATGATGAAGAACATGTTGAATACTAAAACAATAATGATCAGTCATCTATGAAAAATTAGAGGAGGCTTAGACATGCCAGAGAAGCAAGAAACATAAATGTAGACAATTAAGTGGTTTTTAGTTGAAGATACACCATTCCATGGAAAAATGGTCCACATGCATATTTGGAGTGAGAAAATAATATTGAATTTGTTTCTTCCCTACTAACTTTAAAAGGGACATAGACTCGATCAATTATTTTTCAACTTTTTTCCCTCGCTGATACCAAAATATTGTCGTTATCTCTTAACAATCATCTTCTCGATAAGCATATTTGAGTTTACTCTGCTGACGATAGATATCATGTTAAGAGGGAAAGTTGGTTGATCTCAAAGTTTAAAGATCACGTTTTAATTCCAAATCCACATCAAAGGCTACTCGATGAGTTTGAAATAAAAATATAGAAAATCAAGAAAAAATAAAAAAATAAAATGTTTATAAGGAGGGCTCTTTATGGGGCTCTGGTGGTAGTTGATTGTCTACATCAGCATGCTTACAAGTAGATTCTCGATGCACTATGTGATGGAGTAAATGAAACAGTGAATCATGTATTGTTCGAATGCGTTATTGCAAAAAAAAAGGACTCTAACCATAATTTCTAGTAGTATTCAAGGTTTCACACATTCCCTAATGCAAAATATGAACCCTTACTCACTTAATAAATGAGGCGAGAATCAACCAAAAATTAAAGGATATCGTTTCCTTGGTTTTTATGAAAAGTCTAGAAAAATTGAAATGTATTGGTTATTGAAGGGAAAAAAAACGATACATCAATAATGGTTTCACTAGTTAAGAAACCGGCAAACCACTGGTATAAGTTATGTGTCATTTCTAACTCGGATCAAAAAAAATTCTCTCGATTAGGGAGGAGGGAAACACATTGAAAAAAACCATCTTTAGAGGATTTTAAATGCATCCGCAAATCTTGAGCCAATGATGAATTTTTTAATTGGTGGAGCATGGATAGTTCAGAGCAATACATAAAACATTACCTTCCAAGCGAGGAATGAGTTACTACTAGTTTACAGTATGTTTGAGCTAGAATTTTATTGCATTTTTGGGCCCTCATAAGCATGTCCAATCTCCATTTAATATTTATAAAGGTTTGGTAGACTATGTCAATATAGTTGACGCAATTAATCAACTTCGCAACTAACCAAAGTACATGAGTTTACTTCAAAAGATCACTTATGTTATCACCACATTCTTATTTTGTTATTCTCAACATGTCATAAACTCGATTATATTACAAAAGATATCGCCAAAAGTATCTTAAAATATAGTATGTCTTAATCTTACCTATCTTTGAAAGGTCCTGTTTGAGTACACTTTCGAATTGTAAAAGAAACTCTAATGTCCTATACAGGATTTATATAAGAGTGAATTTTTTGGTTTGATTTTAGTATCTTTATTATGTACACAAATATTAGGGAAATTTATAGAAAATACCATAAATTTATGGTTTTTTGTGGAGAATACCATAAATGGCAAAAACCTACAAACATATCATATTGTCATGGTATTATGGCACACAAAAAAAGACATAAATGCCCCTGAGAAACATGTTTCGCTGAAAGGAGAAGCTAGCTAGCGCCGTGAACAGTGTAACAATTAATTAAAAGTTGTAAAGTAATTAATGCAATTTAATGGGGTTTGTACCATTGGATAATGGTGTGCACCCCCATTAATTAATGTTAAATAAGGTTTCTACCATTAATGGTAGAAACTTGAGTTAATGAAGGTTTGAAGTTTCGGTGGAGAAGATTGAGGGAGGTGAGTAGCAATTAATTTTGTTGATTTAGGAATTGATTATGCATAACCGAACCAGAAATTAGTAGACAATCAAGTGGACAGGTTTGTTAAGTTTTAATCATTTGATTTTGTAGGGTATTATGAATGAAAATGTGATGATCATCTGTGGTACATGGGAATGCCTAGAGAGTGGATTGTGGCATTTCTGTGTTGCAAAGGACAAGTTCGCTAAATGTGTTAGGCTACAAGTAGATGAGAGATTTTCAAGTTTCATAGACAAGGTAGCTAAGGCATATGGGATGAAGAGAGATGACATAAGTTTGAGCTACTGGCAGATAGGATCAGAAGTGGTGTTCACACAAATGAAGATGCCCCCAGTTGTTGTAGACACCGATGAGAGCTTAGAAAGATTCAGACAAGCAAGAACGGATTCCGGTGGACAACAAATGTATATGTCCATTTCATCTGACTAGACAAATATAGTTGATAGGGAGGTTGACAGATATGTACCAGTCGGTATGTCAACATGGACATCTGGACC
>OVBE01004507.1:0-23797 GCA_900406425.1 Iberis pinnata | reverse complement strand
AAAGAACAACCTAAAGCTAAGCAAGGAAACGAAATAAAAACAGTAGATTAACTTAAACTTAAAAGAAATCTGGTTTTTACACCATGAACATGTAGAACAACAAAGAAAAGTAAAACCTACGACTAATACCTAAAAAGGAAAGAAAAACTAAGCTTGTGCAGATGGAGGCGAATTATGGCTTTTATAATGTTCAGAGAAAATCCCTAATTCGCACTATAGACAAAATGCTAATCATTGTCTTGGATCTTGGGCCTTGCTTCAGGTGGTATCCAGATTCGAGTTGGTCGGGTTGGAGCGTGTTTGCCTTCGGGTGGTTGAGTGCATGATCGATCTGGACTAAGGGGTGCTTGCTTGGGATCGATCCAACTTTGTTGCGTCCAAACTTCTGCTAAGGTTGGGATCGATCCTGGCGTTGAATACCAGAGATCGATCCCGACACAAGTGAGATCGATCTCATGAGCTGTCTTCTTAGTCTTGCTTTGTCTTTGTGCACTTCCTTGGCTTTGTTAGAGACTTCACCAGAAACGTTGGAAACATGACTGCGGAATCGAATTTTTTCGTTGCGGAGCTGTCTGAGATCAATATGGGTTCGTTGTAGGACTGCCTGAGATCGATCTAGGTTCGTTGCAGGATCGATCTCGAGTGAGCTGAGATTGATCTGCACTGAGCTGAGATAAATCCCGAGACTGTTGAGTGGGATCGATCTCGTTTCGCTGCAGGGTTGCCTGGGATCAATCCTGCATTGAGTTGGGATCGATCCTGCAGCTGCTTGGAGGTAAGTTCAGTCCATTCCACAGTTGAGTGCTGAGTGCCAAGTCCATTTCAACGTCAAGTGCTGTTTTTTTGAAATTTCTCAAATTCTTCCCAAAGATACCTGAAAGTCCTGAAAAACCTCCAAAATGCGTGCATATGAAAATTCTAATGCAAAAATCCTAAAAACACTAAAGTTAGTGAAATCAACCATAAATGTGATGTATGCACGCTTTTAGACCTCAGAATCGATGCTAATTGATAAGTAAAAACCGTGAAAATTCAGAGTCATCACAGGGAAGGACACCATAGAGGACAAGAGAGATCAGATAGACATCTTAACACAGACGATGGGCAAGCAGCCACAAACAACTGTAGCAGCCAAGGTTAGATACATAGATGCACAAATGTAGAGCATTAACATGTTTTATTATAATGAATGTTTTAGGACATTATATCCACAGTACTAATATGTGCAGGACGACGAATGTAAATATGGTTGATATCATGGACCAGCCTAGGGAACATGGAGTAGACAAGATGCACGTTGATGTGATGTCCACAGGTGAGGATGTGGACAAAGCAGAGTGCACAAGAAAGCGTGAGGAGACATCAGAACCAGGAAAGACTAAAGTAAGATATGTAACAAAAACTAGTTACATTACTGATTTTTGAATTATACCACCAGTGGTTATAACAACCACCAACATGCGCAGAATGAGAGGGTGTCAATTGATAAACCAGTGGACATTATAGAGGATATGGTGGACCAGGTAGACAACCCGACGGAGATGGATGAGAAGCAGGTTCTAGTAAGTCTTGTAGAATAAACAAGGATCATTTTCTATTTAATTTCTTCATGTGCTAAAATCCAGAAACATATCCGAGTCGGGTGGATGCTATGTCTACCGATGATTTAGTGGACAAGGTAGACGAAAGTAGGGAAGAGGACACACATGCACCACAAAATCTGAACGTAAGTACTAAGTAAAGCATGCAAATCACTGAGTATGCTGCGTAAATTTGACTAATTAATATTGTACACAATATTATATGTAGCCAATGACCACATGCCTCGGTAGTCATTCCACCCCCATTGAAGACGATGTTGCTACGGCAGAGATATTGGAAGTCCTGACACACCAAGAACTCTGGACGCTGACCCTATGGGTGCGCAAGATGGTGCAGTGGGGCAAGACCAGGAGTCTAAAGTGGATGATCTAGCGAAGTGGCGATCATTTGAGGAAAAAGCGGCGGTAAGTTAATAAGTTGCACCTATCTCCAGAGGTGCAGCTATATAAGTATCTTTTATGACTATGCGGTACTGTTTATAACATCCAACTTCTGATTTAGCAGGATATGTCAGAACGTCTAAGCAAGGAAGTGCATGCGCAAATACTAGCAGCACAAGTAAGCATACTATATCCGAGCACATTTTTAAAATTTTAATGTTATGGAAAAATTCCACATATCGAGTATGATTGACAACACAATGGGCAATTGTTGATGAAGGGACAATCCAAAGTCGCCCCGGATAGACAACAAACCATACCGATTGGTGGACCTTATATATCGGAAGGTGGACAAATACAGATTGGATCCACTAGGATAGTGTTACCGGGTGGACATGTCTTTACTCACACTAAAATGCCATACACCAGTGTCTAGGCATTCCTAATCACCCACAATAACCACAACTATTTCGTTTCTCATGGTACACCTAACAAGTTCAAACAGTCGTATAATCTGGTTGTCCACTGAACAATCATTTGATCATTCGATAATTAATGCCATCCAACGCTTTAAATGAGCAAGAACTAAATGAACATTCTTCAGACAAGATGAGTTAATGAAGCTTACCTTCCAAATTTGACACTGTTCACTCCATTCGCTCCAAGGAAGACGACGACAGAGCACATTAACTGCATAATATTGATTGTCCACCTCTAATACAATTATCCTCTGGTTAAAAGCTGAATCCCTCTCTCATTAATTAATGCACTTAATTAGCATTGATGACTTACGTACGGAAGCAATCTTTGGCGCGTTTTCTTCACTTCACACAAGAGCATTTTCGTCAAATGGATCCACTACCACAACCTTGTGGTATTTTTTTAGAATTTGAGCCATTATGGCATTCCTCATGCCACATAATTCTCAATATTTTATAAGAGATATTGTAGGAATATAAATATATATGGATAAAGACATATGTATATTAAGGGGAAAAAAAACTCTTTTAACTAATTCTCACTAAAAATATTGCAAAACAAATAGTTGTATACTCATGGGTAAATGTAAGATTATGGCAAAAGTTACCACCATTTGTATTTGCGCTTAGTTCTGTTAAATATCGTTTCTTTATAATACTTTGTAACAGCTCGATCCAGAGTTTACATATACAAGTAAAGAAAGAAAACATTTATAACAACAAAACAATATAACATATTAATGTGGCAACACAAAGTTCTTAACTTGACTCAAAAGATTCTGCATCTCCGAGCTCACATGAAACCTCTAAATCCTATACATATTCTTCTCTCTTTTTATAATTTTTGTTGGAGCTTCAAAAGTACAACTCAAAAACAATAGGTTAGATCTTATACATATACATATAGTCTTTTTTATCGTTTGATAAGTTGAAGAAGGCAAAAAGGAGTAGAAACTTATAATGATATGAATGTTTGAATGAAAAATCATGGGTTTTGAGAATCAGTTTGGATCTCATGAGCCAACTCTCTGGTTAATGAATCAGCTCGATCATCATGCCCTCCAGCAAATGTATAGACTTTGAATGCAAACTGAAATGCTCTCCACATCATCTTTGCACATCCTACTGTCTTCTTCAAGCTTGGTTTCGTATCAGGCGACACAAGCTTTTCGTCTCTCTTTTCCTGCGAGTTTGATATTTTAAACAATCTAAAGGGATTAAATATTATTCGTTTTTAAGTACCTTCAATGCGAGTTCCATGCAGTTTGATGAAATATCAACCATTGTTTCCTTAATTTGAAGAAGTATATTAAAGTCAAAATGGATGTTGTGGCTCTGGAATTTCTTAGCTTCTTCATCTTTGGTTCGGTCCAATGTGTCAATGTCTCCTTTGATCTGTTTAATTATTCAAACATATTTTGGATGTTACTAAAATTGTTTGATTTGAATCTTTGGAGAGAAATTAGTTACCTTTGTGAAGTAACGTTCAACTTTGTCAAGAAGCTGATTAAGAGGAGGTTCTATCTTCCAGTTCTGTAGCTCTGTGATCATACCGTGAAGCTTCGAGTACAAAGCAGCTGCCATTCTTATTGCTTCGAGTTTCTTCTGTGGAAACCCTTCGCATCGTGCAAGAACCTACAAGTTTTGGAAACATTTAAGATGAAGAAAAACAGAGGACATATATAGAAGTGATGTTACTGACCTGTGACTCATCTGTTAGTTTTTCAAGAACTGATTCTACGCGGCGATGGAAGCTAAGAAGCTCAGTCATGTCTTTAGTCTGGAATTTAGTGATCTCAATTTTGAGCTCATTGATTGATTTCATGTAGTTTGCAACATCTTCTTGTATTTGTAGGAAGTATGCTGACTTTTTTGTGATCTCAGCAAGAGCATCAGCCATTCCTTGCTTCCCACCGGCCGGAGCACTTCCGCCTCCCGCTTTTCTTCCACCTCCTCCGGTTTTTGCCTCAGGATCACGCCCTTCTACTTTCCCTTTGAGGATTCTGTATAGGTTCCCTAATTGGCTTGATCTTTTCAGTTTTGTAGCTGCCTTCTTGGGTCGCAAGCTTCTTGCTGCTCCTGGTGGTGGTGGTGCTGCACCTGGTGGCGGCGGTGCTGCTCCTTTCGCCATAGCCATAGGAGGTGGTGGCGGAGGAGGACCTGCTCCGTTTGCTAGAGGCATAGGAGGTGGTGGAGGCAGTCCACCACCTGCACCATTCCTCATAGGCATTGGCGGTGGTGCTGGAGCTCTGTTTTGCATTAGTGGAAAAGGCGGTGGTGGAGGAGGGGCCATTGTAGTCCCTGGAGGTGGAGGTGGTGGTAGTGGAGGGGCCGCTGCAATCCCTGGAGGTGGAGGAGGCGGTGGTGGAGTGGCCACTGTAGTTCTTGGAGGTGGAGGAGGCGGTGGTGGAGGGGCAGCCGCAGTCCCTAGAGGTGGAGGTGGCGGTGGTGGTGGGGCCACTGTAGCTGCTGGAGGTGGAGGAGGCGGTGGTGGTGGAATTGCACTTTTTAAAGAAATAAGCGGTTGTGGAGGTGGTGGTGGAGGAGGTGGCAGTGATGGTACGGCTACCACTTGAGCCTTTGCAATAAGTGGTGGTGGTAGCACAATATCAGATATCTGTGGAAGATTAATGAGTTTGGATTCAGATGTTGAAGTCTCCATGAGAGTATCATCATGCTCATCAAGAACAACAGATTCGTCTGTATCCTCCATCTTCACATCAATGTTCTCTTGTTCATCTGCTTTCAGCTTGATCTCTTCAATATCAATAATCTCATCTTCACTGCTGCTCTGATTTGATTCTTGAGCTTCTTTCTGCGACAAAATGTGAATAGCGAGTCGCTTGACATCAATAGGACTAAGCTTTTCAAGTGCTTGAACTCTCATATTCCACAAAAGATGTGATGCAGAGTTTGCAAAGTCTCCACTTCTGCCTGGTGAACCCATCATCGGTTCTGCTAAAACCGATCTTGGTGTGGTAGGTGATCCGCAGAAGGAGTTTCTACTATCAGAGAATGATTCAGATGGAGATAATACTCTGCTACTCGACGATTTTGAAGTTCTTGGACTAATGCAATCTTTCTTCTCTTCTTCATCATCGATCTCCATCATATCAAATCGCACTTTCGACATCTTGATCAGTCCATCTAATGCTGCTAACACCTTTTCAACTACAATTCACACACAAAAACATTTCAAAGAGTATAGCATTTAAAGTTGAGATGATTTAGGCTTTCAAAATAGCAAGAAATGTTACCAAGTCGATCGCACTGGTTCTTCCCGACATTGCTACTCCAATACTTAGACTTAGCTATCCATTCGGGGTTATCGATCCAGGAATCTCCAATTGATTTCAAAGCATTGAAGAAATGGTCAAGAACCTGTGGTGGAAGGAGAACATTTGATCAGATTCAAAGGTCTATGATGAACTCAGAAAGGAGGAAGTCATACCTTATCGACATTTGCGCGTCTAATTTCGGAAATATGTGAGATATGAATGATCTCAGGACAAAGTTTCTGGAGATCTTTGACTGTATGCAACACCATCTAGTACCCAAGCAAAAGAGTCAAAATAACATATAAAAGGTTTAAAAATTATTCAAGTTAGTAACGCACATCGGTAATGGAAGGAGAACCGTCGAGAGAAGGAAGATCAATGATGTCTCTAAAGGTAAAAATCTTTCTACGAAGCTCAACCATAAGTATGAAATTGCCTGTCCATTTAGGCGAACTGCTCGTCTTGGGACTCTTACCATCTTTGATAGAAACATTCTTGATGCTGCCTAGAGATGACAAATTTGAAGAAACACGTCTTGATGATTGGCTACCAGATAATATCGACTTAGATGATCGAATCGATATAGGTGAAGACGATGATGATGATGATGATTTAACATCCTGCTTGTTAATCTTGCTAACTTTAGGTGATGCTTGGCTTTTTGATGACTGTAAAATGTTAATCCAAAATATTGTTAGTTCTTGTATGTTTCCATCATCATATAGACTTACAAGTTTAAAAAACAGAGAAAGGAGTGTTAGAACTTTGAAACTTGCCATAATTAAAAACTAGATATAGAGGTGATTAAATCAACAAATTATGTAGACTTTATGCTGCTTAATATGAGCGAGAATGATCTAAATGTAGAAGAAAAGGATTTTGTTAATATGAATAATCAAAATCAATCAAGAAACAAGAACAATTTTACCTGTAATTTGCTCGATGATTTACGACCAAATAACATTGTTTGAATATCCAAACAGCCTCCAGCTATCATAACTTGCGAGCGACTCCAACTTTATAATGTCACAAAAAAAAATAGAAAACTATTTTCTTTTTGGCTTTTCTGTTGAAAAATTCAAAAAAAATAAAAATATAAAATGAAATATTTACAGACTAATTCAAAGCCTTACAATTGAAGATATTAGTAAAGAATAACATCATAATCAGAATGAGAATGAGAATGGTGGAGAGCAAATCTAAGAGAAGATTAGTATTGGTGGGACTTATGGAACTTTCTCATGAACGAGAGAGCCAAAGGAAAATAATGTTGAATGTGTCTTTTTTATGGCCAAATTTCTCTAACCCCTTCCTAAACCTGCATGTCCTTTTTTTAGTTCTGTTTTATTTCTTATCTGTGCCATTACTAATTATATATGTATTAAAAACGACTTTATCACTTCTTGTTATTTTTCCTCTCTACTTGTTACACCCATTCTGTTTTTCAATGAAGGATTAAGAACTTTTCCTATTTTAATTAAATGAATGGTACCACAAATACGTTAATCTCTACAGAAATAAAAAAACCATTCAACTCATCCTTACATTTTTTTTTTTGTCAGTCGCATGTTTTCAACCCAAGTACTTATACATAAATTATTTTACAAATCGACTATGTATCTTTATTTGGTCAACCATCCAACCGATTGGTTTTGGTTTAATTTATTATGATATACATATAATAAAATGAGTTTGGCTTGTGTTCACGATATAGACATCATGACACGATCGATTTTCTTGTTAAGATAACATCAATAATCAATTTGTGGAGGTTAAACACTGAACTATATCACATACCTCTTTCCACGACTTGTACCTGTAGTGACTCCAAAACTAAAACTCTTGTATCCTTGAGTAAATATTTAAAACTTATTTACGAATCACCTATGACTATATAAGCATCTATCATCAAACTCGTTTTCTTTTACAAAACAAATATAGTAAGAATTTACCATAAGGGTAAAAAAAATCTATCAATAAACTAGATACATCATATCCGGCTGTAAACTTTTTTATGAAATTATTCTTCTTATATTTCATTTCTATGTTAGAAAGTATAACTGCTATATAAGTTTCTTATTAAAACGTACTTTATAAGATGAAAAGTTGGTTTTAAAATTTTACTTTCCATTTCCAAAGTTTTTATTCTTTTGGCACAAAAATATATATATATATATATAGATTAATACAAACTTTCTTATAAGACAAACTCAAAGAAAATTTATCAAAAAATAAATTCAAAGAAAAGAATTAGAGTAATAAGTAGTCTATATTTATATGAGTTTACATATTTAATTTAATCTATTTTTTTTTTTTGTAGAAAACTTTTTATCAAATTTGTCCATTGCACATATCTAACATTGTTATTTTTTTATCTTCTTTTACAATAGTCACAGTTTGGGGACTGAACATAGTGCCAGAAACTAAAGTGGGACCACCACCACTTGTGGACCTACATTGAAGAGAGGGGTTACTCCTCTAAATTTTAAAAAATTGATTTGTAGATATCAACACTTGTAAGCATAAATAAAAGAGAGAGAGAAAGACTTTGAAGTTTCTATTGATTCATTTCAATTTCACTAGTTACAACTTAAGTGGTGGTTGTCTACTTATATATTGGAGAAGCTTTGAGTTCTAAGTTGCCCTAATTACACTTGTCTAAATCTGATTGCTTGGATAAAAGATCGTATTTGTTGTGAATAGTTATTGTGCAGCTGTCTTCGGCTTTTGCTTTTAGTCGGAGAGTTTTTGCAACTCCTTTTGTGATGTCATTTGTCCTTGTTTGTCTGCAGGTTGAAGGAGATGAAACTGGGAGCCGTTTGATTTTTTCTGCATCTTGAGTTTCTCGAATGGGCCTATTCGTCTTGGGCTTGATCAGTTCATTAGGTTCTTTTGTTGTTGATGGGCTCAGACAAAGAGAAGACTCCTTTTTGTTTGAAGTCTTTGTGCTAACACTTACACTCCCCTCAAAATTGGTGTGGGTAAATATGGAGGATTATCTACACCCAGTTTGTATCGAAGATCACATAATGGAGTCAAAGCCAGGGACTTTGTGAAGATATCAGCAATTTGAAGCTGGCTGGGTAGTTGGTTGACTCATAAAGTCCCAAGGGCTACTCTTTCTCGGACATAATGGAAATCAGTGTCAAAGTGCTTGCTTCGACTATGGAGTGTTGGGTTGGCTGTGAGGTATACTGCGGATTGATTGTCATAGTAGAGCTTTGGGATATTTCGTTGAGATATGCCTAATTCCTTTAGGAGGTAGTTGAGCCATGTGATTTCAGTGGTTGTATCTGATATTTTCATGTACTCTGCTTCTGTGGAGCTGCGAGATACTGTTGGATGCTTGCGAGAAGACCAAGAGATGATGTTGCTGCCTAAGAAAGTGCAGAATCCACTTGTTGATCTCCTGGTAAGTTTGCATCCTACCCAATCAGAGTCACTGTAGGCTTTTAGTGTGAAATTAGAGTCTTTGTTGAACATGATTCTCATCTTGATTGTTCCTTTAAGATATCGTAATATCCTTTTTAGCAATTGAAAATCTGAGACAATTGGTGTGTGCATTTTCTGACAAACATAATTGATTGCGTACTGAATATTTTGTCTAGTTAATGTCAGGTACTGCAATTTTCCAACCAAACATCTGAAATAGGTGGTATTTGGAAAGAGATCTTGTTGTTGTGGAACTCTGTCCAGTTGTAAAGGTAGAGGAGTAGAACTTGGAGAGCAATCTTTCATGTTGGAGAGAACCAGTAAGTCTTCAACATACTGTTGTTGTGATGGAAACATGCATTGTGTGTTGAATTGTGCTTGCATTCCAAGGAAGTAGTGCATATGTCCTAGGTCTTTCATTATGAATTCCTTTGTCATTGTTGCAATGAGTGTAGAGATTAGGTCTTTGTTGTTTCCTGTCAAAACAATGTCGTCAACATACAATAGTAGCATGATCACGTCATTGTCTTTGATGTAAATAAACAAAGATGCATCTCTCTTGCTGCATATGAAACCAAATTCAAGTAGATAGGAGATGAATTTATCAAACCTTGCTCTGGGAGACTGTTTTAGTCCATAAAGTGATCTGTTCAACTTGCATACATGTGTTGGCTTTGATTTTTCTATGAATCCAACAGGTTATTTCACATAAACTGTTTCATTCAGTGTCCCATGCAAAAATGCATTTTTTACATCAAGTTGTTTGATGTCCCAGTTCATGATTGTTGTTGTGTGAAGAACAACTCTTATAGTAGATGTCCTTATAACAGGACTGTAGGTCTCAAGGTAGTCAATATCTTCTTCTTGGTGGAACCTTTTTGCCACCAACCTTTAGCTTATTTAGACTTCCATCAGCTTTTATTTTAATTCTAAAAACCCATTTGCATCCTAATACATGAAACTTTGGTTCATTTGGGACCAAAGTCCATGTATTAGTTTCCCTGTAAGTATTGATTTCTTCTTCCATAGCCTCTTTCCAACCTTGATCCTTCAGTGCAGCTGTGACTGTTCTAGGTTTAGGATAAGATATATTTTGTGTAAGCAGAACATATTTTGGATTGGGTTTTCTTATACCATCCCTTAATCTAGTAACCATAGGACGTTGATTATGTCTGGTAGCTGAGGTGATTGTCCCATGTGGAGAGTGTTGAAGACTATCGCCAATAGAAACAGATTCAAAGTCTGACGTACTCTCAGAACCTTCTTCACTCAAGATGGTAGTCAAGTCAGCTTGGTCCTCTGGTGGGGGAGTAGCAAAGATATTGGGTCAGATTAGGTACACTAGGTGTTGAACTAGGTGTTGAAGAAGATGCAGTTGGAACATGTGTTGAAGGAGTTGTTGCTGCTGGTGTAGAGTGTGGTGTTGGTGGAACGTTGGTGTTAACAGGAGAGTCTTGATTTAAAGGAGCACCTCTGGTTGTGGAATTGCAGTGCTTCTGAATGGTATTGGTTGATTTAGTGTTGGTAATTCAGGGAGGTGAGATTGCTCTTCACTTTCATTTCTTGTGGTGTTAGGATTGATGAAGCTTTTGTACCAGGCTTGTAGAATGGTTGTGGCTGGTTCATCTTGAAGAGACTGATATATACTTGCAAAAGAGAAGGTGAGCTCATCAAATCTCACGTGTCTACTGATATAGACTATTTCGGTTGGTGGATAGAAGCATCTATATCCTTTATATTTCTCGTTGTATCCTAAGAATACACAAGGCAGAGACTTTGGTTCAAACTTATGAACAATATAGTCTCTTAGCATATGATAGCATGAACATCCAAAGGTTATAAGTGAGGAGTAATCTGGTGGTTTCCCAAGTAAGACTTCATGTGAACTTTTATCTTCTTGTAGTGTTGAACTAGGCAGTAGATTGATTAAGAAGTTTGCACTGTAGAAGACTTCTACCCAGTATTTTTGTGGCAACTTGCTTTCAAACAGCATAGGTAGACCCAATTCTATGATGTGCCTATGCTTCCTCTCAGAAGTTCCATTCTGTTGAGAAGTATGAGGACAACTGATTTGTTGTTTAATTCCACAATCAGTTAGTCTAGTGAGAAATTCATTGCTGATACATTCTACTTCTCCATCACATTGGAATATACTGATTTTGTTGTTGATTGGTTTTCTACTAGAGATTGAAAGATGCAGAAGATGTTAAAGAAATTTGACTTTGATTTCAAAGGATAAAACCAACTGAATCTAGACCAATGATCAATAAAAACAGCAAAGTACTTAAATCCTTGAACAAAAAAAGTAGGAGAAGGACCCCATATATCACAATGAACCTTCTCAAGGGGTCTAGAAGCTGAAAAATCATAAGCTAAGAAAGGTAATTTACTACTCTTTCCCAATCTACAATCCTCACTTTTGTTGCCAGCACTCTTGGTGATTGAGGAGAGTTTATTTCTTGAAAGTTGACTTAAAACTAGATTGTTAGGATGTCCCAACCTCCTGTGCCAGACATCTCCCCTTGAAGTTTGCTGTCTTGAAGAGAGGAAGGCATGAGCAGGAGAGTATTTTAGAACATATAACCCATCAAGGCTTTTTCCCAGGTTGAGAACCTTCTGAGTGACCTTGTCAAATGAGCATGGATAATCAGTTGTGACCTTAGACACTGAGAGTAAGGATTTAGCAATATTTTGGCACACTAATACATCACTGAGAGGTAGCTTACGTGAGGGAGAGGATAAAACTATTGAACCAGTATGGGTTATTGGCAGAAAATCCCCATTTTCCACCATTACAGCATCTGTTCCATGATAGGGCTGAGAGGTTTGAAGATGGTGTGGGGAGTTTGTAAGATGTGCTATGGATCCTGTGTCAGGATACCATCTTGTCCCACAGTGGTCTGTAACATATGTGATCCTTAGTGCATCCATTGTAGTTGGAGTTTCTTCTAGCTGATAGGCGTAATCAAACCTGTGCCAGCATTTCAAAGCTTGATACTCTGGTTTTCTACAGATCTGACAAAGGGCTTGTTGTCTTCACCAACTGAGCTTATTGAGCTAGAGGATGAGCTTGAGGGTCTAGTTATTTGTTGTGGAAACCCTCTGCCTCTAGTTGTGAAACATATTCCTCTACTGGAACCAAATCTACCATATCCTCGTCCCTTGGCAGGTGAAAAAGGTTGTTGCTGAGGCACAAAAGACTGCTGCTGATTCTCAGATCTAACAATGTTAAAAGCCAAGTAAGGTGAAACAGTTTCAGAGTTGTAAGCTTGGATTCTTTTGTCAAATTTTGTAAGCTTTGGCACAATATCTTCAAAAGATGGGTTAGGCATATTTTCCATTGAGCCTTCAATGGTAATGGTGGTTTTGATGGGCTCATACTCCCTTCCAAGTCCATGGAGAGCTGCAAAAATCTTCATATTCTCTGGAACTCGACTCCCTATAGAGGATAGTTTGTCACATAAAGCCTTGACTTCCTTCAAGTATTCAGTCATGCTTTTGTCCCCTTTTTGAGTTGTTTGAAGTTTTCTCTGTAACTCAAATAGTCTAGAGGAGGAGACTCTGTTGAAGTGTTTTTCCAGAGTAACCCATATCTCATGTGAAGTCTCGCTTTTCACCACTATGCTTAGGATATCTTCTGAGAAAGAGCCTAGGAGCCAAGATTTTACCACCTGGTCACCTCTTTGCCATTCAAGATAGTTTGGATTCTGAACTAGTTTGTCTCCCATTGGTCCTGGGACCTGCATCGTTTCAGCTGGTGCAATGTAGGCTCCATTAACAAAGCCTAGAAGTCCTTGTCCTAAGAGAAAGGTTTCAAACTGATTCTTCCACATAATGTAGTTTCTTTCTGTGAGCATGATGGTCACACAGTTAGAAATATTTAAAGCTGGATAGTTTTGTGTTTCCATGTTCAGATCCATGGCTTAGATACCATGTAAGCAGAAATGAAACAGAGAGAGAAATACTTTGAATTTTCTATTGATTCATTTCAATTTCACTAGTTACAACTTAAGTGGTGGCTGTCTCCTTATATATTGGAGAAGCTTTGAGTTCTAAGTTTCCGTAATAATATTTTTCTAAATCTGATTGCTTGGATAAAAGATGGTATTTGTTGTGAAGAGTTATTGTGCAGCTATCTTTGGCTTTTGCTATTAGTGGGAGAGTTTCTGCAACTCCTTTTTTATGTCATTTTTCCTTGTTTGTCTGCAGGTTGAAGGAGATGAAACAGGGAGCCGTTTGATTTTATTTGCATCTAGAGTTTCTCGAATAGGCCTATTCGTCTTGGGCCTGACTGGTTCATTAGCTTCTTTTGTTGTTGATGGGCTCAGACAAAGAGAAGACTCTTTTTCATTTGGAGTCTTTGTGCTAACACGTACACTGCCCCTCAAACTTGGTGTGGGTGAATCTGGAAGATTATCTACATCCAGTTTGTATCGAAGATCACATAATGGAGTCAAAGCCAGGGACTTCGTGAAGATATCAACAATTTGAAGCTGGTTGGGTAGTTGGTTGACTCGTAAAGTCCCAAGGGCTACTCTTTCTCGGACATAATGGAAATCAGTGTCAAAGTGCTTGCTTCGACTATGGAGTGATGCGTTGGCTGTGAGGTATACTGCGGATTGATTATCATAGTAGAGCTCTGCGATATTCCGTTGAGATATGCCTAATTCTTTTAGGAGCTAGTATTATGTAAGCTTCATAATATATTTTTGACTATAATCATTTATAACGAAATATACGTTTTAACTATTTTGATAATGTATTCTTAATCATTTATGGAATACATAATTTGTAAAAAAATTGAACATATAAAATTTAGTTTTGATATGACACCGGTAATATAATTTGATGGTTCCACCAGTGGCCACTACCACCACTAAACTAAGATTAATACGCCATCTAATATCGTTATTATGTTATCAATGTATCATCTAGATATTCAAATTTTGTAGAGTCTAGTTTTTAATAAAATAAAATTCAGATTTAACAAATAAGTAAATGACGTTATGGTTTCGTTAAACTAATTATGCAATAAATTTGCAAATGTATTAATAATAAAAACAATGTTTTCAATTTATTTATCTTATATAAATATACTATAATCTTTATTAAAAAAAACAGTGTTGAAACAACTATAAGCTTTTATGCTTCTTTGTACTGTCAAAGTCTACAAAAGGCGGTGTAAAATAACTATTAACAATAAAGTTTCTGTCAACTAATTAACACAGATCAAAGTAGAACTTTAATTTTCGTAACCAACAATAAATTTAATAATATTTTTTTGTGTAAATGATTGTTGGAGAATAAATGTCAACTTTTGTTTTGGTAATTTTCGTAGAAAAATACACATAAATTTCTTAAGTGGACCATTCATATAGTTGAACCGTTGTTGATAGTCCTTACAACATGAGAATTGAGAAATGATAAAGTAAAATAGGGTAGTTAACTTGCGAATATAAAATTGTAAAGTGGATTGAGAGAATGAGTTTAAAAATTCAAAATTACAAATATATAAATCTTATAATATACCCAAATAATATTACAAATAAATATTAAAAATAAAGTTTGACCAGATAATGAATAAATAATCATGAAGAAAAAATAACACGAAGAAAAGCTAATATCACCACCTCCACCACCTGACTTATTTATTAAAGAATATTTCAAGTGACCCAAACAAACCTTTAACTTGAATCCAACGTTTTCCTTTACTTCCTTATTATGTTGCCCTTTCACGAACCGAAGGAGTTCGGTTCGAAGCTTTTCGCGATGCAGTCGCGGCTGATCTCTCAGCGATTCTTCTCTGCCTTTCCATTACAAGGCTCTCTATTCTCTTCCGCATCTCCTCTTCCTACAATCCCAAACATAAAACACCAAAAAACTCGGTGAGAAACTAATTCTATTTCTCGACTAAAAACTGATTCTTGCTTACTTTTTCAAACTTGTTCTTCTGTGCCATTGTTCTGTTAGCGACTGTTGGTTTCTTCGCAGTCTTGGACATTGTTTCAGCTCTGGTTCTAATTGGAGTTCTAGACTTGCGAGTCTCCGGGTTCTTCACATTGTTTTTCTTCTCACTGCTTGAGATGCTTTTATCTTCTTTCTCATGGACTGTTCCGTTACTGGATAGCCTTGCATTCGCTTCAACAGAGAAGTCAATCGAGTAATCATTAGCCAAATAGTCTCCTGAACTGCGTTCAAGAACCATACATAGATCATTTGGTTCCCATGAACCAGACATTTCAAGCTTTTCATTGCCTTGGCCGTTGTTAATGTCAGAGGCTAAAGCAATATCTGCAGACATGTCTGGTCTCCACCGAGAATCATAAAGATCATCTCCAGTTAGAGATGATGAATGGACCATGAAAGAATCATCAACGAATTCTTGTTTCTTGCTCTTCTCGGAACTTTCATCAAATGATATTCCCCCGTAGTTGCTTTCTGGTTTCCCTTCACGATGGTCAGAAGTAAACCAATCTTCTCCATTCCCTGATCTTTTTAACAACGAATCACCCATTTTACCATTATATACGTGTTTGCTCTCATCTCCTAACATTTCAGATCTTTTTAACATTAACATACATTCTTCAGTTGATGAGTCCCTTGTTCTTAAAAGCCTACGAGCACTATCCTCGCTTTCAAAATGATCGAAGGTAGAGCCTCTTTCATTTTCTATACGTTTCTGAGTTATGATGGAATCACCCAAGGCATTGTTATTTTCCTGTAAACCTTTGGAATTCACACCCAGACTAGAGCCCCTGAGGGTGAAATGCTCCTCATTAATGATATCCATTGAATGCATATCTGAACCATCATCGTGCCTCATCAAAATATTCTGAAAAGAATCCCAATTCTCATTACTACGTTTCACTTCAGCTGAACTTTTCAGAACTTCCTCACCAGCAGCTTCACCCTCATGCGCTCTATTTTCCTTGAGAAATCCAACAGCCGCATCTACAGTCTCTTTTATGGAACCGTTATCTGTAAACTCATTTCCCTCCATGTCTGCGCTTCTTCCCTCAGGTGTTATGTAGTTAATGTTACGGATGATAACTGTTTTAGATGACTTCTTTCGGTTTTTCTTTGACCGACGAGAATTTTTACCTGTATGAGAGTGTCTTTTACCTTGATCTTCCAGAGAAGAAGCAGAATCATCGCTGGCCGAGTCAGATTCACTAGATTCACTTGATCCACTAGACCCATCCCCATCAGAATTCCCTTTCCCTTTTTTCTTGGAACTTTTGCCCTTTGAAGGCCATGGCATGTTTCCATTGTTTTGATTTGGCATAGGTTGCATTAGAGGGTATGGGTAACCTTGGTATGGAGGCGGGTAGTAGTACTGAGGTATATGGTTTGGCCATCCCATTGGTGCTTGAAAGTTTGGAACACCAGGTGGTTTAACTGACTTTTCATCTACAAATCAAAACTTCATTACATTAGAATGGATATTTAGCCATCTAGAAGTAAAAGAATAAGAATGTCTGAAATCAAATACTACAATGTACCTTTATTTTCAAAACTTGCCATAGATGAGTCTATCTCGTTCACGGAAAGAGCAGCACCTTCATTGGCGAGGATGATCCCTGAGGAACCCAATAATGACATGTCCGCTGGAGCATTTGCTTTGACAGCTGCTAATTCTGCCATCCAAAGCCCGTCTCCGTGCTTCTTCTTCCACAGTTCCTTATACTTTACACATGCTTCCCTGCGTATTCATAAAAAGGGTTAATAGCACAAGAAGTGGATGAAGGTTAATTACTGATAATAATGGTTCAGCATTATTTACAAACCTTAACCTTGATGCCCCAAAAGCATCAGCAAAAAGCATGAGATTGTTAATACTATCAATTTCATAACCAGCAACAACCCCTCGTGCATAGGCCATAGCTTGCTCTCTCCGAAGCAATGTTCTTCGGGTCTCAAGAAGACGTTGAAGCTGAATCCTGTTAAATTATACAAAAACAAAGAAAAAGTAATTTGTCAAACAAAGGTTCTCCTTCATTTGCATAATGCACGAAAAGAAAAATGTATAGGTCTACAGGCAGGAGTTTTACTTGGAGGTTTCTTCTCCAGCAGCCTCATTGCCAATCTCAGATTCCATCTGCGTAGAGAGGAAAACACTCAATTGACCAAACAAGTTACTTAATTATAACACAGTACCACTTGAAAATGTCAGTTACCTTAGAGGACTCATTTGGCTTCCTTAGGTTACTACTTCCTACAGATTATAAGCAAGTGACACTGTTAATTTAACTCCAACACCTGCCACAAAAAGCAAGTTAAAAATGAATACCTTGCTGTTGTATATCCTCAAGACCAGCAGCATTGGCAATTTCATTAGCTTGAATTGAATGCTCAATCTGCAAGATCTCTTTCTCCAGAGTCGCAAATCTCTCAATAATGGCAGGCGTGTTTACAAATCTCAAAAACCTGAAAAAAGGAAAGAAACATAATCAACATCCACAGCGGTAGATCGAATGCCAAACATAAGTCTTGGAAGAGAAATTACAGATCAAAAGTGGATTTGGTGAACCAGGAAGAGTGAGAAGTGGGAGGATGAAGGGAAATGGAGTAACCGCCTTTAGAGATGTGATCCCTAGCGAATTTAAGATGAGAGATGAATGGTTCGAAAATTCCAGAAGCCAATTTCTCCTTCTTACTTCCACAGAAAAGCACCAGATCGAATCTTCAAAATTCAACAAAAACAAATACAAAATCAACAAAGAAGGTGAATCAATCATCAAGCATAATGAGAAATGAGACTGACCTGGTGCGAGTAGGGGTGAGTTGGAACAAAGCAGAATCGAGCATAGCTCTAGAATCCATGACTTGAGAGAGAAAGAAGGAATCAGTGAAGAAGAAGAAGGAGAAGACGTGATGAAGAAGGAGAAGACATTTTATTTTTTATTTTTTTGAAGGTGGATTTGACAGCAAAGGATGAGTGTTTCNGGGTTTTTTTTTTTTTTTTTTTTTTTTTTGTGTGTCAACAGCAAAGGATGAGTTAAGATCGGCACATGCTTTGGGTTAGTGACTGACCAATATTATTTAGTGGTCCCCATCAATTCTTCTCCTCGCCCTCGTCTTTTCTCTATTATTGTTTCCTAATTCATCTAATCTACTCATTAAAACAAACTTATCAAACGACACACCAAAATAACAAAGTCAACAATTCAAAAAAATAAAAGCTTTACGAAATGCATCTCATTAAAAACCAGCAAATTCTGCCTTAAGACTTTATTCACTGCCGACAAATTTTGTTCTTAGGATATGTTTTTTTTTTTCTATCATCTAAAACTATATTAAAATCTCAAAAAATATATTGCACTAAATTACTTTATCAAGACTTAAAAAAAAAAAACTCTTTATCTTTTCTCTTGAAAACTTCAATTATTTCTCTACGTTTTTGTGTGGATATTCGGCCTTAGACAATCTCCATCTTTTTTAAAAAGGAGCAAAGAAAGTATTTGGGTCCAAATCCAACTGAGGTATATGGTCTGAACCATGGCTTCCTTCCTCTCCCCCACGACCGCCTAGATTTCAGAATAATATCACTTCCTTTCCATTGGTGCTTGGCGACCTACTTCTACCTAACTCATCAATTTGGAATGTGCCTCTTATCACTTCTATTGTGCATCTTGTTGATGTCGGTTTGATAACCTCTGTGTATATTGGTTCGGTTAGCGTGAAGACAAGTTTATATGGAGCTTAACAAAATCTTGAAGCTATGCAATCCGGTCTGGCTATGGGGCCGCCTTACACCTACTACCACCACAGGAGGAAGAGGACATTGAATTCGGACCAAAGTTGAACCTGCTCTTTGAAGGTCTATGAAAGATGAACACAAGCCCCAAGCTCAAGAACTTCTTATGGAGATGCCTCTCCAATAACGTAGCTTCGACAGGCAATATAAGATATCGACATTTAGGGACGGATAGTCGATGCCCACGATGAAGGACGGAGAGGGAGACAGTGAATCACATATTATTTCTATGCCCTATGCTCGGTTGATTTGGACCTTGGCGGACGTAACCCATGTTATCCCGCTATCCCTAGACTCCTCTTTGTATGGTAATTTGTACCTGATAGTGGTGAAAACAGGATCCGAAGAGCTTATTGACGAGATTTACAAACTCATTTCATGGATTATGTGGAGGATTTGGAAAGCTCAGTATGACTTTTGTTTTACAGGAACGGATTTACCACCTAGGAAAGCCCTGGCACTAGCGAAAGAGGACTCTCTGAACTGGTCTAATGCGGATGCTGCCAATAGGCTAATATTGAGGCAGCGGGTCCCCTACTGTCACCCGATGGAAACCATACTAGGAAGAACAGAGACGGTGAAGGACGAGGGTGAAAGGTTATGTTGTCTCGTCGATGGTGCGTGGAAGTACCAGACAACGACAAGTGGTATTGGATGGATTGTAATGCGGGATGACTCGTTGGCCTTGTTACTGAGGCAATGGCGTTACGGTGGGCTATAGATTGTGTCAAGGCGCTTCGGATCACAAATATAACTTTTAGGACGGATGCTAAGGATGTTATTACGACAGTTCGGAACCCAGATGATTGGCCAAGTCTGCATCCACTAATTCTCTAGTTTGGAGATCTTCTAGGATCATTTGATCAAGTCGTTCTGTCTCATGTTCCTCGGTTAGAAAATAGAGAAGTCGATGGCTTGGCATCTTTCGTTACTTCTCTTGCACCCTTTGAACTTAAATTTTTCGATGTAGTTCATGAGTGGATGAAATCTATAATGAAGGTCACTCATCCTAACAGTGTATTTGGTTAAAGTTTGAATGAAGTATTTGAGTTAAAAAAAAACCATCTCCATTGCTGCATCTCAGAATATCTTTTTAAGCTAATTTTTAACTGAAATGTAATTAAATTTAAACAACAAATGAGTTAATGAGTAAGAATCATTTCTTAGTTAAGCAATTTTGAGAAATTCAAGATACTTGTATGTGTCGAAATCTGATTGGTTGGGGTTTTTAATTTTCTTTTTCTGTTTTTCTCTCGTTTTTTGTGAGAAAAAAATCATCTTCTTCCTTCAGCGATGTTTTCTTCTTCCTTCGCCATTGTGAATCTCTTGAAGCTTGCAACCTCCAACAATGTCTTCTTCTTCCTTCGCTATTTTGAATCAGAGGTATATTAAACCTTTTCTTTTTTTTTTCACTATTAGGGCAATATCGATGTCATTGGTTGGATTTTGCAAAATCAAACTCTCTGATTTTATGTATATGATTTGTTAGGCTAATGGTTAATTGATGCTAGTTTTGTAGTGAAGATTAGTATTGTAGAGATATGGAGGTAAAAGGATTTTTGCTTGATCACTTTCATTTGTAATTCACTGTTCGTCGTTTATCTTCCCCTTTTTGAGACTGGTCGATATCTGGAAGATACATATGGTAGTAAATTTTTTTGGAGAAACAAAAGATCTCATTTAATGGAATTAGTTGAATCAGAGAAGGTTGTTTTGCTAGGACAAGATGTTGTTTCAGTTGTGAAATCAAATGTATTTGAGAGTTCAAGGCTTGTGGTTAGAGAGGAAGGAGATTGTAAGGATGGTAATGTGATTGAATCTAGATTAGAGAATGTAGAGCTTGAGATTGATGATAGTGTTAATGTTAGTGGTGAAACTGGTGGAATATGTAGTAAAGGTTTAGATGACAAGGGACGTTGGATGATGACTCTGTATTTTCATGGTTTTTACAAGTCATTTAGCATCAATTTTGAGGTCCTTAGGTGTGCATCTATCACATTTATAGTTTTTTCAATAAGTTTGTGATTTTTAGGGCTTTTGCATTAGAATCTCATATGCATGCATTTTGGAGATTTTTGAGGACTTTGAGGAGTTTTCAGGAAGGTTTTGAGAGAATTCAGAAAGGAGCAGAAAATGTGAAACGGACCAGCACAAGACCTGGATCGATCCCAGGACTAACACTGGACCGATCTCAAGACACAACTGGATCGATCCCAAGCCAAAGACTAGATCGATCTAAAGCCAAAGATTAGATTGATCTTAGCCCAAGCCTGGATCGGTCCCATATCGATCTTAAGCCCAAGTCTGGATTGATCCCAGATCGATCTCAACTCCAAGTCTGGATCGATCCCAGATCGATCTCAACCTCACCTCTGGATCGATCCCAATCTCACCTCCGGATCGATCTCACTTCAGCACAGATCGATCACGCATCAGCTCAAGCACGCTCCAACCCGACCAACTCAAATCCGGAATGGACCTGACCCAAGATCCAAGCCAATGATTAGTTTTTGTCTTTAGTGCGATTTAGGGCTTTTCTCTAAACACTATATAAGCCCTAAAGCGCCTCCTTTTTACCAAGTCTTGTTTTAGTTTCCTTTTTAGGTTTTTGTCTTAGGTTTTTGTTTCTTTAGTTGTTCTTGTTGT
The DNA here is from genome assembly GCA_900406425.1 of Iberis pinnata. Classification (NCBI taxonomy): domain Eukaryota; kingdom Viridiplantae; phylum Streptophyta; class Magnoliopsida; order Brassicales; family Brassicaceae; genus Iberis; species Iberis pinnata. Next base: position 2,223 of record OVBE01004507.1, on the reverse strand, counting down.
TCTTGTTTTTCTTGGTGTAAAAACCCAAAATCTTTTTAGTTTATGCTAATCTACTACTTTCTTTTACTTTCCTGCTTAGCTTTAGATTGTTGTTTATCTGGTGCATATTGATCTTCTGTTTTTGCTTTTAATCTTCTGTTTTAACCTTTGATCATTTTCTAGGTTTTTTACTGTTCCATTGTTGTTCTTGCTTTTCTGGGTTTGAGTTCTTATTGTTCTTGTTGTTATTCAACAATTTTACCTTTGATCATCATGTTTAGCTTTGAAGTTATGATTTCTGTTTTTCATGTTTTCATTTCCATGAGTAGTGAGTAGTTTCCTGAAGCTCATGAGGATGGGGTAGACTAGGGTTGATGTCCTGATTTCACCTTAGCACCTAAGCTTGTTTGATTATACATCCCTTATGTTTCATTGTGCTTAATGCTGGTTTTTTTCACGCCAATTGAAATATGATCTTGGGCATTCCAGCGCCCAAAAAGCGTTCAATGGAATGCCTGATCATGGTGATTTCAGAGATTAGCTCATCCTTACACAACACCTTAGATGCTTAGAATTTGCATCTCAGCCTAAGGGGTTGGATGACTAGGGGATTTTTGGCTTTGGTAGGTTGGTTCCATTTATCAAGGAATTGTGCTTTGTTACTTATGAACCTATCGTCTAGGGATAGCTCATTGTTATATGAGGTACGTTAGGTGTTTAGGTAGATTGGGATGGATCTCTGGTTAATTACCCTTTGTCACCAGGTACTGCTTTACACTTGATTGCACTTTTACCTTCTCTACTTTCTCCTCTGTCTTTCCCTTTTAGCATTTTTAGCTTTTTATGCATTTTAATCTGTTTATGTTTTTTAGTTCCAGCATGTTTCACTTCGCTTAGGACCTGTTAGTAAAACACTCATTTTCATATTATCTTAACTTAGAAGCATCCATTACAATCTTGATTGTTAGTACACACCCCATTTGGATTGACACCTCATCTATACTACAATGATGGGAATTGATCTCCTTAGGACCTAAAAATCCTATTATCATTGGACACAAATGTGAGTTGCTCAAGTTAGTCTTATGATATGTCCGTTTTGGTTTTTGGCTCAGCTCGCTTTTAATCTCTCGCTCAAGTACACAATTGTTACTGTAAGAACATCCAATAACCTATTCTTGTTACTTATTATGAATCTAAATTTGTAATTGACTTAATTGAGTTTGATTATTATGAATTGCAGTCAAATGCTATCTTAAGTAGTGCATCAAGCCTTTTCATCTTTCTTGTATCACTTATATTCTTGGGTGAGAAGTTCACATGGTTGAAACTCGTGAGTGTTCTTCTTTGCATGTCTGGAACTATAATTGTAAGTATGGGTGACTCATAATCCAACACAAATGTGACAGCTAAAAACCCTCTTTTAGGAGATGTTTTTTCACTAATCTCAGCTGCATTATATGTCGTTTACATCAATGTTTCTATTGTAAAATCGCCTGCGATTTTAGGTTAGAAGAAAGAGAGAAACGGAATTGAGGCAAATCCCTGCGCTCTAGAGATTCTTTATAGATCAAATTGTTAATCATATAATGCCCCAAAACCCAATCCCATTAGGAAAACCTAGAAAATTTCATTTTCCTAAAATAGACCGTACCGTACCTCGGGGACTGATATTACTCAAATTTAATGCATTTTAGTGGGCATTTATGCCTGCTAAACTTGAATTATCTGAGCGTTTTCTTTGTAAAACTGGATTTTTCTAAGATTTTCAGGTGTTCGGGTCAATTTTGGATTAAACGTGTTGAATTGCTACATTTTTGGATGGAATCTGGCTAAATGAAGAAATGAAGAGTCGATATGGGATTAGATCGATGAAAACTGAAGAAATGAAGTCAAGATGACTTCAGACCGATCGGTCCACCCTTGGACCGATCGGTCTGATTATCCGAAGTAAAAAGAGACTTTGGACCGGCCGGTCCGAATTTGGACCGATCGGTCCATAGTTGTCCGGAGAGACGGACCGATCGGTCTGTCCCTGGACCGATCGGTCCGAAGCACTTGCGAAGTTTTTGGGCAATTTTCCATTTTTATAAATTAAGTCCTCAATTTTATCATTTTTCCTATTTTCTATGTTTTATTCTAAAAACTATAAAAGCCTTGTGGCTTAGGTTTTATTTTTTATCTTTGATCTTGCAAACTTTTGAGAGCTTTTTACTGGGAGATTGAATTCCTGAACCTGTATTT
>OVBE01004506.1:0-23798 GCA_900406425.1 Iberis pinnata | reverse complement strand
TTAATATAATAAACATAAGTTCGGGTATCCATTCGGGTTTTTTCGGGTTTTGGATAATACCCGTTCGGGTATCCAAACTTATAAAAAGCAAAACCCGTTCGGGTATTTTTCATTTTGGTTCGGATATTTTTTTTCGGGTTCGAATTTTTTGCCCACCCCTAATATAAAATGCTGGTTAAAAGTTTTCTTAAGATCAATTTTATAATTTTACTATTTTTCATATGACATATAAACGAACACATAAGCATACATTAAAATTGAATAAGAGAATAAAAGCATACATTTAATACGAATTAAGCCGAATATATTTATTATTTGTATTTGGATCCTAGACTTCCAGTAATATTCATCCAAATATATTTTAGGGTCCGCGCGTTTCTTAATATTTTTGGAAGAAAATGCCCCGTTTTCTCTGAGATTTTATTGAAAAATGACTTATTTCGAGAATTGAACTCAAGGCCTTAAAGAAAAATCGTATTTTTTGCCGAAAATATCCCTCCAAAATTTTTTTTGTTCTTGGTAAATTTTTAACCCAATGGCATTTTCTGTAAATATTTATTTTATTGTGCCTCTCTCCAAATTTGTACTTCTCCTTTAATAGTAAAGATTATGAAGTTTTGTTATGTTTCAAAAATATAAAAGATTTGGGATCATTTTGTAAAATTTACAAATATAAGATATAATTAAGAATTTGTCTTAAAATGATAACGAAATATATTTGGAATCAATGTTCAAAAATTCACTAGGCGTTAGTCTGGCGGTAGACTAGTGCCTAGCGCCTAGACGGTTAAAGCGGGGATTAAACGGAAACTAGGCGATGTTAAAATTTTAGAAAAATGCTAATGTTTATAAGTATTTACTCTATAAATTTATAATTGCTTAAAGTTGCCAAAATTATTACTAGCACAATTGAAAAAAAATCCATTATATGTGTTAATTGGCCAAGTTCGAGTGTTTTCATCCTATTTTTACTTTAAAACAAGGGCAAAATAGTAAGTACATAGTCATCATCTTGTTTCTTTCCAACTTTTTCATTTATCTGCCATGTTTTCATCATTACACTTCTTAGTAAATGTTCTACCAAATAATCATAAATCTATGGTTAATTTGCCGATTTCAAACCAAAAATCGAAGTTTTAGATATATTTTTTCTTGACCGATTTCTTTATCGCATAAGTGAAAATTTTATGATGGTACCTTGTTTTTCTTGTTTTAAATGGTCAAATATGTTTTTATCAAAAAATAATCTCTATCAGAGAAGAGAAAGTGGTCTATACTGAATATTTTTGTATCAATTCAAACTCAGTAATCAATTTTTTCAATGATCATGTTGCAACCAACAAAACAAATGTGCTATAACTTAAAATTAAAATTTAAAGTTAGTTACCATTCTTATCTATACAATATTTATAAATGTTATATCTTAATACATTCATAGAAAGCTAAAGATCTTAAATAAAAGATTATCCGTCATTATTTGGGAATAAATGTTGGGCCTCATGTCACCTTTTCTTCATTTTGGCATCCAGTTTAGGTGGTGCCTCTTTTCATTTTTGCAATGATTATGTACATCGTCGTCTATGAATGTGCCATCTTTAGAAATAAACGCCATCTCAGGCCCATATCTTAACATTTGAAGCAACACATCCTTATTGACAGGTACATATAGTGAGGATATGAATTATTTTGTAAGAGATGAATCAATGCACATTGCATATTACATTTCTGCTTTACCAGTTGTCCTTGTTGAATTATAAGAGCATAAAGGGCCATTGTCTTGTAAGTCTCGCGATCACTTTCTCCTCAATGACATATTGAAAACAACAAATACATAATAATTTTAAACTCTCATAATCTGTTCTTAGTTAACATATCTGGAGAATATCAACCTCAGTGCATAATCGACAACACTATAAAAAATATGCATTTTCTTAGTGGTCAAAAAATGTTATCGTAGGATAGCATAACGGTTAATTAAACGCTCTGACAGCGCCCGTCATTATAGGCTGGACACTTTAGATAGCGGATTTAATGTATGCTATAATTGTCGAAGTTACGATTGCGTTGGTGAAGATGCAATTCTTTATTTTTATAATAGCGCTGTATATTTATTATTGAAGGTTTGTAATAATAGTTTTAGTTTTTTATATTCAATAGCGTTGGATTTGTATTATAATTGGATTGCATCTATAGCAGTTTGTTTTACAAAGATAACAAACTATTTGTGCTATTATTGTGTTGTAATTACCCGACAATTAATTTTTTTTTTGTGCACCCGACAATTAATATTATTATAATTATACAATTGAATTATTTTGTAATTATAATATATTTTTGAATTGTTTTTCAAATAAAAATAAAATAAAAAATAAAATAATTTTATTATATCCATAAAAATTTACATGTTTACAAAAGAGTAGTATTTCCATAATGTACGGAATTAACCAATAAAAACCATAAAATCTATCAAACATCACCAAGACTATTTCAATCTACCAATATATACTATCAATCATGAGCATCTTCACTTTCTTCGTCATCTATTTCTTGGATAGCCTTTAGGTGGTGCTCCGTTACAACATACCAATTTGAAGAATCATCTTCCCTAAAGTAGAAAACCTACATCGTATTTCAACTACATAAAAAAAAAACATTTTTCATTAGGATCAATGAAAAGAGAAACTTTATTTAAATAAAATAAAAGCAATCAGAAGATAAAAACGAGAAAATCACCACAGGAGACGGGAGTACTCTAGCTTGAATTGAAGCTAGCTGGCCAGTCACATTCATCCCAAACTCCAGGCTTACAAGCTCGATATTTTTAAATTCACTGTTCTTGACCATCTAATAATAGAAAAACAGGGATGCAAAATTAAAGAAAGATCGTTTTCATTCAATAACTTCCTGCCTAACTGGAGGCCTTTGGCAGGTGGTTCTAAACATCACAGTCACTTGCCTTTCATTGAGCCTTTTGGTGTATCTCTGTCTATCAGCTATTCGACAGACCTACAAACACTAAAAACAAGCAAAGATCTTTGAGTCGCTCCGTGATTGGATGGCAGGTAGTGATGGATATTTCACTTTATAGTTATATTTCTCAGCGAAATATTGTATAATAGTCTTATTGATGTTGTCTTCTAAAGTGAAACTGAAATGAATACATAAAAGCTAATAAGATGCTATGAAACCAAAAGATTAAAAATCTTGCAACAAGGTAATTAAAAGAAACATATTCACCTAAGCTGGCTGATGGGCCATTTCATCATCATTTGGTACAATGGAGTTTTAGCTTCTTTTAATTTTTTTCCTGATGAACTCTGATTCTTCTACTGGTTCATCATCAATTTTTTCTCCATTTTCATTCATCTTATTTGGATTACCATCATCCATAATAAATGTAGTCTTGAACAAATCAAATGCCTCAGTTTCCGAATCAATAGTAGTGTCATTCGTCATAGACCTTCCTTCACCATGAATACTCCAAGAAGAACTCTTATACTTCGTATTAATACCCCTAATTACTAGATGATCAACTATGTTTTCTAATTTTTGATGGCATAAATTTCGGCAATCTCTACATGGGCAAAGCATTTTAGTCAGATTACTCAATCTTCTTGCTAATGAGTTTAAGAAATTAGTTGCTCCTTCTGAGTACTCGGGACTAGTCCTACGTGTTAAATTGCAAAAATTTAGAATACCTATTTCAATCGGTGAATGAAAGTATTTCCCGAGAGATCTATGTACATGATACCTTTGCAACCAAATCCACGACTTCTCCATATGAGAAATATGTAATGATTGTTGCAGATTAGGTTTAGAATTAATAAGATGGAGATGTCAGATTAGTTTTAGAACTAAAAATCGAGGAGTACGTAATTCTTGTGAAATTTTCAGTTTCCTGGCATAAGCAACTCGAAAGGAAACAATGGCTCATATTGAATGAATTAAGTTGTCTAAAAGTATCCAACTACGTATGTTGCATCTCGTTTACTATCTCCGCCTTAACTGTTCATAGGCCAGTTTTTATATTACTTTTTCAAATGAGTTTTACAAAAAATAGTTAACAAAATACAAATTACAAAATTTAAAGTTAATTAGAGAAGAAATATGATATGCTTATTCAAACCAATATTCAAAAGTTGTTCCTATAAGTTAATATATTTAAATGGATATAAATTATATATTAGTAATAGGTTGAAAGAGTTTATATCAGTTCAGGGTCTAGTGTTAAGGTTTACGATTTTGAAATTAAACAACTCACATGTGAAAACTAAACATCTTAATAAATTGTCAAAAGTTGTTGCATGTATATTTAAATGGATATATATTATATGATATGAGTTTGAGAAATATTAGTTATAGGTTGAAAGGGTTTATATCAGTTTAGGGTCTACTGTTAAGGTTTACGATTTTGAAATTAAACAACTCAAATGTGAAAACTAAAGAACTTAATAAACTGTCAAAAATTGTTGCATGTATATTTAAATGGATATATATTATATGATATGAGTTTGAGAAATATTAGTTATAGGTTAAAAGGGTTTATATCAGTTTAGGGTCTATGGTTAAGGTTTACGGTTTTGAAATTAAACAACTCAAATGTGAAAACTAAACAACTTAATAAACTGTCAAAAGTTGTTGCATGTATATTTAAATGAATATATATTATATTATATAAGTTTGAAAAATATTAGTTATAGGTTGAAAGGGTTTATATCAGTTTAGGGTCTAGTGTTAAGGTTTACGATTTTGAAATGAAACAACTCAAATGTGAAAACTAAACAACTTAATAAACTGTCAAAAGTGTTGCATGTATATTTAAATGGATATAGATTCTATGATATGAGTTTGAGAAATATTAGTTATAGGTTCAAAGGGTTCATATCAGTTTAGGGTCTAGGGTTAAGGTTTACGATTTTGAAATTAAACAACTCAAATGTGAAAACTAAACAACTTAATAAACTGTCAAAAGTTGTTGCATGTATATTTGAATGGATATATATAAATTATATTAGATGAGTTTGCAAAATATTAGTTATAGGTTGAAAGGGTTTATATGAGTTTAGGGTCTAGTGTTAAGGTTTACGATTTTGAAATTAAACAACTTAATAAACTGTCAAAAGTTGTAGCATGTATATTTAAATTGATATAGAGTATATTAGATGAGTTTTTTGAAATATTAGTTATAGGTTCAAAGGGTTATATCAGTTTAGGGTCTAGTGTTAAGGTTTACGATTTATGTAAACGTTGTTGAAACTTTTATATTGTAGAGAATTTATGTTTTATGGTATATTTAAGCATTTAAGTTTTAGGGTTATCAGTTGTAAGAGAGTGATAGAGAGGGAAACAGAAGGGACGTTAGGGTCAACAGAAACGACGCGAGTCTTAAATGCATTTTCTTAGTTCCTTTTATTAAATTAAACACAAACGTGTCTCTTAAATAAAATTTTTTGAGTTTTATAATCATCTTCTGCATAGGTTTTAATATATACTCATTCTCCTCATCTGTCCATTACTCCATTTTACTGATCATGAAAAAATGATGGTAAACCCTTATATTCTCGATTTCCCGCCGGAAATCCTTGAAAACATTCTCCTAAAGGTCGCAAGTTTCTCATACCTTTTCAAAATGCAAGAGTGTTTGTGTGGACATGCGCGATACGATTCAAAGAGAGACATCCTACCGGAGCGTCGATCTTTTCACTATGCAATGAGATTGGTACTATTCTGCCGGTGTGAATTTCAATCGTTTGTGTCTCCACAATGAACACCCTTCCGCTATCTTTCTTATCGGGGCTAGGGAGTTTTTCTGGACCGAGGACATGGAAGACAGACACTTAAAGATTAGGCTTGCCACTGAGAAGGGGTATGATTTGGCTCTCTACACCTACAGTCATCTAAAAAAGGATCATGTCCCCCGACATGGTCTTCAACGGTGATTTGGTCAATATATCTAGGGACTTCTTACGATATGCGAAGCGGAAGATCCAAGCACGTTCTTCATTGTCGTGGAGTAACAGCTTGCCTCTATTCTTGCTCCAAAGGGTCACTGAAATTCACAATGTCTACTGTCGGGATATCAATAGTTTCCTGTGTTAAGTGATCAATAGATGGGGACACCCGTGGGACGAGTGGTACAAACCAGAGCCACTTTGTGTGCGTGTTTCTGGAAGATGGAAACACTCACTTTCATTTGCGAGTTGCCTAAAAAGATTGTGGATTTTCGTCTTCAATACACTTAACAATCTCAAACAATTTATTTTAATCAATGCCAATATTTCTTCCAACTCTTTTCTTTATTTAAAAGTTAAATTAAATATATACAATATGATAATGAATTTTATTCTCTATTGATTACTAATGGTATTATTTGGTACTTTTGATTTGCTATCTAAATTTTTTTTTATTTGTCTACTAGTATCTCCAACCATAAACACCTATTGATAGGTTTTAGGGTATCATTTTGATAAATTGCTTAAAATTTGTTGTAAGGTGAAGCATTTTAGATTTTAGGGTTCCTTGACGCGTGGCTATAAGTTCCTTTAATGAAATTAAATATAAGTGACGTGTGGCTATTGAGTTCCTGTTTTCTATACATATTCCTCATAGTTATGATTACATGATATGAGGTTTTGTATATAAGTTGTTAAAATTTATTAATTGTTTAAAATTTATTAATTGTTAAAGTTGTTAAAGTTTATTAATTGCTCTTATCTTCTCTTATTTGTTCTTCATTAATTGCTCAGATATTTGTTAATTTTTAAAAATTTGTAGAGCGTATAAAATTGTTAAAGTGTTAAGAATAGTGAAACAAAGTTATTAACAATAGAAACAAATAAAAAATTGTTCATAAAATATTTTGAAAACAAAGGCAATTTCACAAGATCGCCCTCATAACTTCGACCTCCGGGATGACCGGGTTGATAACGACATCAGATACGCCGTCAAAGCTAGATTAGACTGTGGTATTATCATTCTCCCGGTGAATCCTCCAGAATCGGAGTTCACATTATATACCGCCATTTTGATGCAGAGTCGACTTTAATACAGCAAAATAATCGACATTATGGCCAAAGGCCTTGCATTCCAGATAGGTCCGACTAAAAGCGACAATGCAAAAAATACAATCAATAAACATATACAACACATAAAATCCAACCGATACAAATATACTTACTCTTTATTCATAAGAACAAACGTCGGCACCGGCACCCTCTCCATGAATCCCATCGTTTTGACTGCTTGTTCGTACATTACATCGTCTATGTACTTTATTCGACCGACTACGTGCACTACATTGTCAAGATAAGAGCATCATGATATTCTCTGTTTTTGGCTCAGTTTTCTCTGATTTTGCACTGCATTTGTTCAGTATTAGAGTTACTTAAATCTACCTAATCCTATTACTATTTCACAAGTATATTCCATTTACTATTTACCAAATCTAACATAAACACTAATCACTAAAAACAAGAAAAAGGTACCGGTTTCAGTAATGCTGACATGTAACAACGATTTCAACCATGAGAACTCTGGTACTTTATGGACTCGATGACAGGCTCCACACGCCTGATGGTGGTGAAATCAGAGAGCACAATATCCAAAAATGAGCAAGTGTTCCAGAACAACGTACTCGAGTGCTTCACTGGAAACTTCGATAGCTCAACGCTATCGCCTTCCTGCATGAGATAGATGTATAGATTATCGCTTGGTAGAAGGGTGCACTGGACGTGGTTTCCAGTGTGGTCAGCAAATATGAACTCCCTCACGATCCCGTAAGGGTATAAGGCCTGAAATCTTTGAATTACCTTCACCCTAAAGGTGTCCTCGCATGTACTAGTGGTGAGATCTAGAACTTTAAGAATATCCATTGTTGATGAAGATGAAATATGAAGGATGAGAGATCAAAATCTTCGAGATGAGAGATAAGATATCAAAATTTTCGAGTGATTTGATTTTGTTTGATTTTTTAGAGAGATGGAAACAGAAGCGACGCGACTTTTATATGCATTTATTTGATTTTCCTTAATTAAATTAAAAAGAAACAAGCGGCTTAACTAAAATTTTTTAATTTCTCTTAGGTCTTATCATGTTCTCTTAGGTAATGATAACTACAAGTTATAGGTTTCTTGTAGTTGTTATATTTTATTTAATTTTCATTATATCTCTTATCTTCTCAACTTTTTCTACATTAATTGCTCTGGTATTTGATACTTTAGGTATAGATGTGGTTATGGTTTATTTTGTTAAAGTGTGTAGTGCTAAAATTTAACATTACAATTTGTACCGTTAATTTTGTACTTGTTGTTCAGTGACTTGTAGGTTCAAGAAAATACAAATAGCATTGTTACACTCGATTTAAACAAACAATAAATTAGCATTTGGCCAAACAACAGTTGAGCCTAATGCATCAACAATAAATGTAATCTCTACATTTGGCTCCACACCTTCGCCTTACCAATCTTAATAACTTCAACCCAAACCTTGCTTGCATTTGGACCTATTGGTATGAAGTGGCACTTCTCATTTGGATATGTTGAAGCTACTCTCCCTTCAGCTCCCGTGCGTCTAGAGTTGTTGTAATCCAAAAGAATACACTTATCCTTTGCACTTCTCCTGGAACTGGTGCTGTTGCATGGACTCTACAATTGAAACAACAATAGATAATCAAGTACAAAATCAGTCATTAAATAACTAGAATAGCAATAACATACCATTGTTTTTGGATTATCTAGTTTCGTAAGGGTTCCTTCAGCGGATGTTGGGTTAAGGAGTTCAATTTTTAATAGTGGCCATGAAATTTTCTCACCAAGTGCATCAGAGATGAATACCATGGCAGGAAGTTGGCCTCCAAAGAAAAGTTGTGGTCTTACAAATCGTGTCAACTTTAATACTAATCGCATTTGGACCTATAGGGATATTTTCGACCCTTTCCATTGCATCTGTTGAGAAAATGATACCTTCACCAACAACCTCATCGTTTCCATCGGTGTAATCAAAGATTTTACATCTTTGAGTCTCATCTAAAATGGTTTCCTGCAATGTAAATTGTAATAATTATGTTTTTGAATAGTAAGAAAATTAGATAGAGAAACTTACATATATATAGTCTTGAGAACTTGTATCTTTTTCACAATCACTTTATCAACAGGCCATGCAATCTTGCATCCCACAGCTAGGCCAATTGATGCTACTGACTCTCATACAGGCCTCTAGAGAGTAGCTTCAGGTGTGATTGCAGATGTCACAATAATGGCTACTGCAGAAGGACCAATTGGTAACCTATCAACTTTGTAGTACGGATCAGCAAAGCAAAATGAACCTTCCCCAATCACAACTGTGTAGTCATTTCAATCCAGCACTTGTACTCTCACACTTTCTTTTAATTTAGAAACACCCTTAGATGTTTCAGTACCACCAGTGGTTGTCTGAAACATGGCCACTGATTTAATTAACAAATTAAGAAACTGATTTAAACTGATATGAAAATATAATTGCCTTATTTCCAGTTAGTCCCTCCATAAGTCCCTTCAACTTTTTAATATGACATTGCAAATCAGCAATCTTTGAGTCTCTAGCTTACAGAAATGATAGCTTAGTAGAACTGATCCCTTTGCCGTACCCTCTCACCCTTCCATGTTTCTCTTTTCCCAAAACCTTACTCATTGCATCTTCCTTGAAGTTATCACAGGATGTAGAGTCCATTTGACTATCGAGTGATTGTAATTATTCCTAATATAAATATTTTACACACAAGATATAAGAATGATCATTTATATATGTAACAATGAATAAACAAGTTTCATAACTACTTACAACAGTGTGAGAAAATTCAGGCCTCATAGCTCTACCATCCGCATGTGTGTGTTCGGCAATCCAAATTTGACTCCTACTAATCTTTCTTGGATATGGACTCTTCTTTTTCTTTATAACAAAAAGATTAAATATTGAATAATATTTTTCATTGGACTGAATTAAATATTCATTTTAATTATCATTTCATAAGCTAATCTAAGCATCCCTTTGTGACTTGTTGTGTGAGGTATTTGTTTTTTCTTAGCTATTTGTACTTGTTACCTACAATAACATTACTTAATTAAAACTAAAATATATATAAAGAAGACAATATGACCATTACAGTAACATTAACAACCTTGAACGTGTGAGAGGTCTTGCTCCTAACCCATGAGTTCCATACTTGAGAAGATGGGATGTTGCTGGGTTTTAAAGCAATCCTCTCAACAACACTTTTGGCATTTCTTACTTGTGTCACCAACTTTGACTTTCCAGCCCTCCACAAACATCTCAGCTACTTTATAAGAACCTCTTTCTGCCACTCTTGTTTCATGTCAAACCTCTCATGCATCAAATTATGCTAAAATGAACACTTAGCTTCGATCAAGATAAATTGCTTAAATGGTCAAACATACCTGGATCACCTCCCACATTGTATCCTTAGACACTTGATCAAGTTGTCTCCAGTCAGGAAATGTAACTGAAACATGTTCTCTCACCAGAGGACCAAGAAAAGATGACAATGTAATTGAACCAGGTCCAACTTGTTCACCATACTCACTAAAAGACACTAAGACCCTTTCATTAAGATCTATAGCCACTGTACGCATCTTTGTTGGTCCTTCTCTTTTTTTCCTTCACTTCATTAACAGGAGTTTGATTTCCTTCAGTACTCTTATTGTTAACCATATCTTGATTCATGTTAACAGGGTCATTACGTTCAATACTCTGATCGTTTTCTTCATGGTCATTTTGTTCAGTACTCTGATCATTTTCTTTCTCAAGAGCTTTTACTCAGTAACTTATATCTCATCTTCAAGTATTACCTTCTCACCTCATCATGCTCAACAAAACCATCATCATTATCACGAAAACCATCATCATCTTTGTTAATTTTATCCTCATCTTCAAGTCGTCTTACATTCTCACCCTCAACATCTTCCACTTCTCTATCTAATTCTTCAGGTTCAACTGCCTCATTGGAATTTGACATATTAAAAACCTCCTTATTTTTTTCTAGAACTCCTTCTTTTCCTTTTTTGAATCTCATCATTGCTAGCATTTTTTACCCCATGTTGATCCAAATTAACAGGTTCTTCTTCTTCAGTAGTACTTCTTCTCTTAGTTCCTCTTGCTGAATTTTTACCCCATGTTGATGCAGGTGTAGCATCTAAGCCTTGGTTACGTCTACTACGACGGGCCCCAGCAGATCCAGATGTTGACGTGTAGTCTCCTCTCGTCCTTACTGTCATTTCAGAACTGAGAATAAAAAATAACATTCTAGCTAAAATTTATGTTATTTTTAGCTAAATTTCACATCTAACAAATTCAAACAATCTGTATATAGATGATACCTCGATATCAAAATAGCGAAATCAAAAAATTTGTATATATCTAAATTCCACATTTGCAATCTGACATTGCAAATTAACTAAATATGAGGAAGATACCTTCTCGATTAAACAATGGAGCTTCGAATCAGTGAGATCAACAATGTCCCGAAGTAACGCATACACTGAAGATATTCTGAAAATAATGAAGAAAGAGAGAAATAACTAAGTCAATCGAATTTATTATGTTGAAAAAAGTTACCATAGCCTTTTTTATTATCTGCAATAGTAAGTGCCGAAACTAAGCAAATTTACGCGCCTAAGTATTTTTGTTTTCCCGGGAATGAAAAAATAGCTTCCAGAAAATGAAACACTATGGATAAAACTGGTGTCCATATACAATAGTAGTAACAAAAAAACACTATCATGGGACGCTATCGATAGTCATATTTCTTGTAGTGCAAACTTGAACTTTAGACCTATCCTACGGGCACAATCCTGAGCTTGCAAGTCGACTTGTGGGTTCATGCCATAAAGGACATGATAGATGACTCACCAGTCACTATCATAAATGATCAGAACATCTGCAGTAGCAAGATTGATACCAAGCCCTCCAGCTTTGGTAGATAACAAAAGGAAAAAATCTCACTTCCTTGCTTGTTGTAAGAAATTTGTGAAATGGACTGTAAGAAACAATTATTTCTGATTTTTTTTTATAACGGAGAAAATATCAGAACCCTTGAATCATGTTCCTTAAAATTAAGAACCATCTTAATTTGAAATACCAAATATCAAGATGCTTCAAGACACGTTTATTAAGGAAACAATAGATATTGACATATCATAGCTGTCAATATTTATTACTTGAGTCTGTCACTATATATATATTGTAAATCAAGTTACAATCATAATCAATCAATATACAATATTACATGGTATCATCCTTCTAAAACGATACTCAAACCCTAAATTTCTTTTATCTTCTCTTCTATTCCTACAACAACCGTCAGACATGGTTTACAACGTCTCTGACATAGTTATGGTTAACTCCCAAACCCTACTCAACATAAACATGACCAATGTTTCTAAAAGCATCTCTGCAAACTACCTCATGTGGATCCGTCAAGTACAAGCGCTACTTAACGGCTACGGCCTTCTCAAACATCTGAAGGGTTCTCTGGTTCCTCCAGTGGTTGTAACCGTTGATGCGGTTTCAACAGAAAATTCAGACTATATATTATGAACTAGGCAATATCAATTGATCTATAGTGCCTTGATTAGCGCTATCTCCAAATCAGTTCAACCGGTAGTGTCTTGTGCTACCACCACTGCCCATATCTGGGAAACCTTAGCGTCTACCTACGCAATACCAAACTGTGCTCGTGTCAAAAAGTTGAAGACACAAATCAAACACTGGAAAAGGAGAATAAGACGATATATGTTTATCTCCAAGGGCATATTGCTAAAATGGATCAATTGGCTATACTTGGAAAGCTTATTGATCATGAAGATCAAATCGAGTACATTCTAGAAGGCTTTCCTGACACATAAAAAATTTGTGGTCGAACAGATTAAACGGCGTGACATCCCTCCCACCATCACTGAGCTTCATGAGAAGGTGCTCAATCATGAAGAAAAATTACAGACGATGGACGACTTCATCTCTTCCCTGCCAATTACAGCAAACATTGTTCATCAACAACGTAACAGACAACATTGCAACAAAAATAAGTTTCACACCAGCAACAATCAGCCATCACAAAGCAAAAATAACTGGAAAATGAATAGTCAAAACAATAGGTTTAAGTCTCGTTCTCCACGACCATACTTGGGCAAATGTTAGATATGTGGAACTCAAGGACATGGTGCAAAGAGGTGCCCACAGCTGCAACAATTTCAGTCTATGATGAATGTTGCTGCTGTATCACTTTTAGGTTCCTAGAGACCTCGTGAAAATTTGGTGACTGCCTCACCATATTCACCAAACAAGTGGCTTCTTGATAGTGGGGTTACGCATCATATTACCTCTGATCTTGGTAACCTCTCGCTACATCAACCATATACTGGCACTGATGATCTTCTCCTTGCATATGGCTCTAATCTACCTACAACAAAACAGTCTCTCTATTGAATAAAATTCTTTATATTCCGCAAGTACAAAAGAATTTAATATTAGTATATCGACTGTGTAATGCTAATAATGTGTCTGTTAAATTGCATCTTTTCATGTGAAGGATCACAACACATGGCACAATTACTACAAGACATAACTAAGAATGACTTATATAAGTGGCCATTGGATTATGTTCAACCTCACACGCTACACCAACACCTAAGGCCACAATCTCTTCTTGGCACTCTCACCTTGGTCATCCATCAAACTCTATTTTCAAAACTATTGTTACTCAGTTTAAACTTCCAGTGAATAAATACTTTATATTGGTTTTTAATTAGAGTAATGATTACAAATTCAGAGTAGTAAATGACTAAAAAATTGATTTTTGAATAACAATCCCTTGATTTGACCAATTATTTAAATACAAAATATTTATGTGTTTTGTAAGAATGGCACGTGGACCCACTACTAATGCTTTTAAAATAATTTGTGATTCAACTAATTCATTTTTTTGGGTTAAAACCTAATCAATATATTGCTTATTCATTAACTAATAAACACATTCAATGATTCATATTTTTAGTCACACATCCAACCATCCTCACATGACCAAATAACAAAGAGAGATGAGTTGGATCATTGGTTCTTCAACCATATCAGTCCCAGACTCACACATTATGCGATTAGATTAGTTGCAATTCCAATATACCAATTCACCACCAATACATAACAACATGACTCTACATGTTTTATATGCTTCAACTCTGATTTCTTGTGTCCGTAAGATACAGCAGTGAATCTATAGTGTCTATGTAAAATATCAACCCTATTGGTCCTCTCTAGACCATCCCAACAATGTTTCCTACAAAATTGATCAAATATGAAACTGCAGTAAACCATGCTTAAACAGTTCATAAACCTCATAATATCTTTATTTATAACCGTCTAATTATTAATCTTACCATTGAATATAAACTATGCAGTTTTATTAATATCGCCACCAAATTTCAGCCTAATCAGACATGTTTTGACCCTAAAAAATACCTCAAATAAGGCATCTTGGAGCAGTTTCGAGATTACAAAATTATAAAACTTAACTGATTCTGTTTTCTTGCGGCATAATAAACAGACGCCGTGACCAGATCATAACTCTGATGACTTTGCCATTTGTGTCTATGGCTTCCCTGACACATAATATATACATATCAATCAACGGTTTTGCCTATTTTACTTCGGATTCGTTCCATATGCCTCCACAAAAAAACCTCAACTCAGAACTGTGAACTATGGATCTTCTTCTTCTCCTTTCTTTCCACCATCTTCTCTAGTACAATTCAACAATGATGGATTTATTAAGATCAAAACTTAAAACCCCATTTAATTTCTTTAATTTTGTGTGGCTCGTGGTAACACATTGAACATCGAGTTCATCTTTACAATTTTCCTTCATACGCTCTCTACACTTCTTCTCAAATTTTTTTATTGTCTCTCCTCTTTCACTCTTATCATCAACATCTCAATATAATCATAAGATCTACCTCTCTCATGATCATTCATTTTTTCCCTTATATCTCCTTTTCTTTCTCCTTTAAACACACATTTTCTCCTATTAATAACTCCCTTTTTCCTTTCTTTTTTTCCTTTTGCAACTTCCCTCTCGTTTTCCTGTAACCACTGTAGAATTATGTATTGATTTAAAAGGCTTGCTTCATTAATGAATAGAAGGTCTCTATATATAGTACATGGAATGATAATAAGATAACACCAAATTCCTATATTCTAGTAAAGATTAAATCAAATAACTTGGACAACAAGATAAGTCTCAATCTTATCTTATCGCTGATGCTCCCCATCGCGTTGCAACATGAAGATCCTGAACGCCCAACTTGGACAATAGTGTCTCGAACTGTACTCGGCCAAGCGCCTTAGTGAGAATGTCAGCGAGTTGTTCATGAGTCCGAAATGATGTGTAGTAATGATGCCGGTAGTTACAACGTCACGAACTGAATGACAGTCAACTTCAATGTGCTTAGTACGTTCCTGAAAAACCAGATTAGCAGCAATGTGTAAAGCCACCTTGCTGTCACAGAAGAAGCGTGAAGGTGCAAATTGATCAAAACCCAATCCTTGTAATAGTCCCGTGACCACTTGACTTCACGTAAAGAAAATGACATTGCTCGATATTCAGCTTCAACGGATGAGTGAGACACAGTCAGTTGTTTTTTTCTTCTTCCAAGAAATCGGAGAATCGCCCAACATAATGACAAAGGCGCTAAGAGAATGGCGTGTCAAAGGACAAGCTGCCCAGTCAGAGCCTGAATAAAATGTAAGACTAAGATACATACTAGAGCTTAGAAGAATATCTTGTCTGGTAGTTCCCTTAAGATACCACACAACACACAATGCCTATGACCAATGAGCCTGTCTATGTATTTACATAAACAGAGACAACACATGGACAATATATATGAGATCAGGACGAGTGTGAGTCAATTAAATAAGACGACCTAACATGCGTCTATAACTGGTAGGATCCGAGAGTAGAGGACCATCTTCGAGGGTGAGATTGTGATTCGACTCCAAAGGAATATGAGCTGGTTTTGAGACGAGGAAACCACAATAAGAAATTATGTCCAAGACATATATTCATTGAGAGAGATAAAGACAAGTTGAACCGCGACTAACTTCAATACCTAAAAAGTATTTTAATCAACCAATTTCCTTCATAGAGAAAGAACGACTCAAATTTTCCATGAAGGAGACAACCATGTGCACATCATTTCATGTAATAAGGAGATCGTCGACATAAATGAGAATATAAAGTTCATTACCTTGGCGCTTAAAAGAGAAGAGCGAATAGTCATCATAGGATTGAGTAAGGCTGTAATGAAGCAAGGAGTCAGAGAGCTTCTTAATTCAACAACGTGGAGATTGTTTTAAACCATACAAAGATTTGAGAAGACGACAAACCTTAGTTGGTTGAATGTGACAAAATTCCGGAGGAAATTTCATGTATACTTCTTCATGTAAATCCCCATGTAAAAAAATCATTATTGACGTCCATTTGAAAAACTTCCCAACCTTTGGAAGCGATAATGCAAAGTAATGTTTGAACGGTTGTCATCTTGACGAATGGAGCAAAGGTATTAGTGTAGCCTTTGCCTTCAATTTGAGTGTTCCCTTGAACGACTAACTTAGCTTTGTAACGTTCAATGGTGCCATCAGTGTTAAACTTGGTTTTAAAAACCCCATTGACTACCATTAGCTATGGCATTACGCGACAAATCAATTAACTCCCATGTTTGATTTATCTTAAGAGTTTTAATCTATGATGTCATAGCTTCGTACCAAAATTGATGATGAACCGCTTCTTTGAAGTGTTTCGGTTCAAAGTTGGATATCACCAAAGAAAGATAGGCTTGGTAACCTGAAGAGAACATCGTATCAGAGATATAATGTGACAAGGGATATAACGAATTACCAGAGACCGTAGAGGAGGTGACTGGAGCAAGCAATGAGTGATGGGGTTCTTTCGTAGAAGCAGTGTAATATGTGATGTAGTCACGAAGACGAACTGCTTGTTGGCGTGATCTATGTCCACGTCCTAACATAGGAGACGGTGGAGTAGGTGCAGTCAGTGGTGCCGTTGAGCCTTCAGGATTGATGATAGTCTTGGAAGGCGGAGTATGGTGAGAAAGAGCTGAGTCACTCCCCCTTGCAAGAGACGTGATAATGGTGTCATCAATACATGTATGCAAAACAAGAAGTTGAACCGCAGGTGTTTGTGCGGAGGACTCCAAAACAGGCGCAAAAGGGAAAGTTTTTTCTCAAAACACCACATCACGAGAAATAATAAATTTCTCAGAAGTAAGATCGAAGACTTTCCAACCTTTCTTGCTCAAAAGATATCCGAGGAATATACAACGGCGACCATGTTAGGCAAACTTATCTTTATCGTGAGAAGAACGATGAACAAAGCATTCACATCCGAAGACTATAAGATGATCGTAGAAGAGGAGGCTTATCGTGTAAAACTTCATAAGGTGACTTGCATGTGAGTAAGTTTGATGGCGTTCTAGTAATAAGATATGATGAAGTCAATATAGCTTTGCCCCAAAAATGTATTGGTAAGTGAGCTTGAAATTGTAGAGCCCTCGCGATTTTAAGGATATGACAATGTTTGCGTTATACTCGACCTTTTTGTTGAGGAATCGCCACACAAGAAGTCTGATGAAGAATGCCTTGTTGAAAGCAACTCGTAAAACATGTAAATTATAAACCGTTATCACTTCGAACTATGCACACTATTTTGTTGAACTGCCATTGGGCATAGGCGACGAAATTCTGTAATATGCGACGGACTTGAGATTTTGCTGATAGTAGAAACGTCCAAACAACACGTGAATGGTCATCAATGATCGTTAAAATATAATAAGCGCCAAATGTAGATTGAACACGATAAAGACCCCGAACATCACAATGTAAAAGAGAAAAAAATTCATTAGAATTATTGTCACTGATGTAAAAAACTTCGCTAGTCTGTTTAGCTCTAAAACGAACGTCACACGAATTTGAACCAACAGATTTCGAAAGCCCCTTAAACATAGGTAAAAAAAAAACACTAAAAAGATGGATGGCCAAGACGGCAATGATATAACGAAAATTCTAAAGTAGAAGTGTGATTGGTTGATGCAGTCGTGACTTCTCTGAAGAGGTAAACCCCATCATTTTCCTTCCCCGCTCCAATCAAAATCTTTGAAGAACGGTCCTGCAAAATTAACAAAATTTAAGAAAATATTGCCAAACTTTTGGTCTATTTCAACAACTTAGAAACTGAGACCAGAGTACAATTTAGTATCGAGACAAATAAAACATTAGGCAACAAAATTTTATCACTAAGGCGAAGGGATCCTTTACTGATAGAGATTGCTTCCCCCATCTACGAAACCAACAAGACATGGAGACATAGTATCTAAATTAGTAAGATAGGACAAACCTCATTTCATATAATGTGATGCGCCAGTATCAAGTATCATATCACCACAAATTTTCTTACCAAACAATTTATTAGGAGTTTCATATTTTTCCTTTAACAACTGAGTCAAAGCTTGTAACTGTTCTTTGGAAATTCTGGAAAGGATGATGAATTTGATGTTGTTGCACAAGCGGAAGGTTTTCCATGACCTCGACCTGAAGGAACCAAACCTCGACCACCACATCATCATCCACGACCAGCGTGTTCAAGCCACCAATCCGGGTAACCAACTACTTCCTAGCACTTGTCTTTATCGTGAGCAGAGCGGCCACAATGAGGACACAACGATCCTTTGTCTCAAGTTTTTTTATTTTAGATCCTAAATTTTTGTCTTGAACTGGAAGTAACAAAGGTTGCATAGGGTTTTGTCGTGCAACAAGCCCAATCGCTTCATGCTGTTCACGTGAAGTGGATGACATAAGACGTCTCTACTGTCTGATATTTTTTGAGTAAATTTCTCCTAAGCTTGGCATAGGATCGAACATGATAATGTTAGCAGTAATGTTGCCAAACTTCGATTCATCAAGGCCGAGAACTAACTTATGTGTCTTCTTGGTTTCAAATAATTTTGAGTACTTGCTAGTTACTGCGCCTGTACACGGAATAGGTGGTTGAAACATCTGGAGTTCTTCCCGTAAAGAATAAATTCGACCATAATATTCAAGGATAATTTGTCCCTCTTGTCTACACGAGGCAATTTCTGCTTTAAGTTGATGAATACGTACAATATTACCATCATAAAAACGCTCTTTTTTCAATTCACAACTCAAACGCGTTGGTGATATAGGCGATGGTGGATTGAACTTTGGGTTCAATAGATGCTCTCATTCAACCTATGATCAAGGAGTTGGCAATTAGCCAATCTTCATGATCATGACTACCACTAGGTGGTTCTGCAAGGATGCCATAATGAACCCTGTTTTACGTTTAGCTTGAAGAGCATTATACATCTCTGATGTCCAATGATTATAGTTATCTCCATTCAATTGAATAGAGGTTATCAAAACACCATGATTATTCGATACATAAAGAGTGAAATGAGAGATAAGTTCTTTCTCCTTTTCAATAACCCTAGCACGAGGGGGTGAGGTGGTTTCTCCACTTTCACTCATTGCATCAGTCTAAGATCACATCGTAGACAAGAGTATAACTATGAAGACCACGTCTTCTTAAGAGTAACACAAAGATCACGTCTTTGAGTAAGGAACGATGATCACGTCTTCGCAAGCTGATTAGAACGAAGATCAAGTCTTCAAGCTAGATTCAAAGGTCGAAGATCACGTCTTTGAAAGAAAAGAGAGAGAAGGATCACATCCTCAAGATCAAAAGTTTTAGGGTTTTTAGTGTTTTCAGGGTTTTTGATCTTTTAGCTCTGATACCATGTAAAATTAGGTATTGATATAAAAGCTTGTTTTATTAATGAATAGTATGCTTTTATATATATACACGAGGAGGAGATAATATGATAACACCAAATCCCTAGATTATAGTAAAGATTAAATCAAATAGTTTGGATGACAAGATAAATCATTATCTTTTCTTGTCGCTAATAACCACTCAAAATTCATCCCCTCTTGTTTTTTAAAATATTTCTTTCTTTCTTTCTTTTCTTTATTTCTCTTTTCCCTTTTAATTAGGGGAAAATGTCAAAATAAGCCAGAACTTTCAAATTTTTGCCAAAGATAATCTATACTTTATTGCATGCCATTTTAATCCCAAATTTCTAAATGAAACATTCTTAATATTAAATTTTACATTAACTTTCCCATTTTAGACTCAATGTTAGTCAACAATTAACATATAATTAACATCATTAATATCTACTAATTGAACAAATAAAAATCCCTAAATCAAAACACAAAAACCCAAAATTATCAATTATATTCTTTGTCTGCAAAATATCGTTCCTCTTTTGAAATATTCATAATATTCTTTGCTTGGAGTCTTCTCTCTTCTGACTCTTTCTCTTCTTAGATCCTTTTTCATGTCATTTCTCTTCTTCTTTTTGGTTTACAGTTTGTGGATTTAATGAATCTTCTTGTTCCTTCTCTTCGATCTTTTATCTGACGTCAAGATCCTAATCTTGAAATCTATGAGATTTAGTTACAAATCAATCAAAACTGATATGATTGTGGATGGGCTTCAAGAACCAGAACCTAACCCAGAGCTTGAACCGGAGCAACTTGAACCTGAAGGTAGGATCACAAGATCATAGACAAAAGAATTGGCAAATCAGGCCCATGTGATGCAACCCTCGGAGATAGAAGATCAAGCTTGCAACATCTTTCAATTGTTCAGGCTTGAAGTTCCAGAAGAACCAGATCTCTGATCGGTTAGCTAGTGGGTAAATGACTGTACTCTTTTGTCCTTAGTTGAGATGATCGCTTTTTCCCACCTTGGGTTTTTGGTCAATCACTAAGGTTTTAACGAGACACTTTTATCCACTTCGTTAAGCTATCTGTGATGAATTTGGAATGAGTGTCTATTTCGAAATAAACACTTGGCGAAATAAAGAGAAGTGTTTTTCATTCTCAAAATGTCTTAATGGGCCTATTATTTTCGAAAATCTTGTAGGAATGGGATTGATTTCCATTCCCATTCCTTAATGGGCCTATTCCTATTTCTATTTGTTTTCTTTGTTTCTAATTGTTTTAGGAAAACCTTAAGGCTCTTGTGCCTATATAAGGTGGTCGAAATCTCTTGTTTTATTTAGCAAAGATTTTAGTAAAAACCCTATTTGATTGTTGAGAAAACAATTGTCTAACCTTTTTGCTCATCGGATTAAGAATCCAGGTTGTTCTTCATCTGTAATAGATTCAGAACAACTTCATAATTGTGTAACCTATTCCATAAGGTTATTCAAATCTATCATCTTCTTTCTTCCATACCATCCCTTGTTCGAAATCACCTCAAACACCTACATAACCTTCGGCTAAGACTTGCACCTCAAGTCTCGGCCATATCTCATCCTATCGCAACATCCGAAGCTTTCGAGCCAAGTAACAAGGCTAACAAGCCTTGTGTCGAGCCAACCAGCCAAGTACCAAGACCCTCGAGCCATCGGGCCAAGCCTCGAGCCACCCGAGACATCATCAAGCCAATCCGAGACCAATTCCAAGCCACCCGGGACATATTCAAGTCTGTCCGAGACTTGTATTGAATCCGAGATAGCTTAAGCATCAAGTTGTTTGGTCGATAATCTTAGAGCCTTTCTCAGAGTAGATCTAGGATCATATCAAGAACCAATAGCAATATTTTAACAAACCAAAAGAAACCGATATAAGAAGAGATAGTAAAGCCTTTTGATAAACAGACAAGAGCATCAATGTCACTGCTAAACCGGGAATAATCGCCAAGTAAGAAGCATAAACCGTCATCAAATTTTACGTTGCAGCTCTTCCAACCAAACTCACTACATAAGACAAAATCACCAAGTCCTAATTTAATAGCACCTAATGATCCTAATCCAATTCCTTCAAGAAAAGTCTCTGAATTCTCAACTTGATCATGTATATGATCAATCAATGGCATAGATATCTCTGACCTTTCACTCCAACCAACATGTTCTTCTTCTGGTTCTACTCTAACCACTTTTACTTCAGCTTGATTATTTTCAATGTCATTTGAAGATCTTCATTCTCTCCAAACTCTCCTCTGGACTAACCCGGTCGAATAACATATTATTACTTGAATAGTTTGTTGTTCAATGTTCTTCAAATCTTCTTATGTTGAGTATTGAAAGTGCTAGTGAAAAGGGTGCTTTTGGATGTAAACTTGTGATTACAGTTTTTTTGTTTTTTAAAATATTCGTTTTGGTTCTGATTGATTTGTAACTAAAGCATGACGTCAAAATCCTAATCTTGTCATTTTTTATTTCTTAGCTAGAGAAAGAGAGCATTGATGAAAAGAAAGAGACGGAAAAAGAGAAGACTCCCAACATAAGATTATTACAAAGATTTTGGAGGACCTAGATTTTTCTAAGAAGACAGAAGAAGAGAATGGATGATTTTGGGTCTGTGTTTTGATTTAGAGATTTTTTTGTTTTGTTAGTAAATGTTTAATGGTGTAGTCATATGTTAACCGTTGACTAACGGTGAGTCTAAAATGGCTATGTCAATGTAAAATTTGATATTAAAAACGTTTCACTTAGAAAATTGGAGATTAAAATGGCCCGCAATAAAGTACAGGTTTTGTTTACTACAATTTGAAAGTTCGGGTTTATTTTGGCACTTTTCCCCTTTTAATTATATGCAAAACACTAATAATTGTTTTTTTAAACCATTTTTATTAAACCTAACCATTCATGTATTTCATATATTTGTTCGGTTAATCCAATTTAACGGGATTTTGGAATGCGGGTGTTACCGAAGAACCGGGTTCTAGGTGAGTGTTTTACAGGCTATAGCTGGTAAGAACGGGATAGGTACTACCGGTAAGACAGGTATTTGATTAGTAGGCTATGGGGGTTTAAGAAGAAAAAAAATTGTTAATTGCAATTGGATTATCCTTTGTTGTGGTGGTGGTGGAGAGAAATTCTAATAGGTAGCGTTTGAAACAAGTAAAAGTTGTCCGTCACTTTATTGGGGAAAACCATGGGTTAGAGAAAATATGTTGGTTGAGTGCGTACTCTGATTCCACCTTCTTTTGCCTTTTGCCAATGTGCAGATTACATCATCGAGGAATATTGGTGTAGAGACTTTAAATTCATAGAAAGGTGAGAACTTTGATTGTTCTCTTTGGTTTATCAAAAGTTTGTTTGTAATATTACTAAAATTCATGTTTTTGCGGGTTATGGATCTACTTAAATCGATATCTTTCGTTTTGTTTACACAATCATAACTCTGTCTCGTCGATCTGAGAATTTGAATTATGTCCTTTTTTTATTCCATCTTGTGTGTGTTTACTAGGGTTTTAGGATGGTTAATGATTTCGATTTCAATCTCTTTTGTAAAAACCAGATCTTACGGTTCTGTTTATTGTTGGAATTAACAGATCCATTCCTTCACATCTTAGTGTTACAATTTAGCCTATTATTTAGTTGTCCAAGTCATCAATTAGTTAGTCATTTGTTTCAATTTAGTGGGTTAGTGTTGTAGCCATGTTTAGCTACTTTTTAGGATCATTTTGCTTCACTTTCTTTCAACTTCCTGTAAGGCTATATAGCCATTGTTATTTTCTCTTTATATTTTATTGAAGTTATTTTAGCAAAATGTTTCTTAAACTTTAACAATCTGGTATCAGAGCCAACTTCAAGCAGAGAGATAAGAGAGAATGGGATCAGAAGGCAATAGTGCTTTTTCGG
>OVBE01004505.1:2238-23799 GCA_900406425.1 Iberis pinnata | reverse complement strand
AACCTCTATTGGTAACCCAGTCACAGAGAAGATGAAGATATTTTCTGCTATCCATGGTCTTAGCAGAGACTATGAACCAGTCATCTCAGCTATTGAAAACTCCATGGATCTCTTTCCTGGTCCGACCTATGAGGATATTACTTATCGTTTGAAAGGTTATGATGACAGGCTCAAGAAGTATAGTGACACCCCCTCTGTCAATACTCATCTAGCATTTAATGTCACAAGGTCTCCAAACAATGGGTACTACACAAACAGAGGAAGAGGATACGGGTATGGCAGATTTGGACCTAGATGAAGAGGTTCCTTTTCAACTCGTGGTAGAGGTTTTCACCAACAGCTATCTTCTGAATCTTCAGTTAACCCTAATACTGAATCCAGACCAACATGCCAGATCTGTGGCAAAATAGGTCATCATGCACTCAGATGTTGGCACAGGTTTGATAACAATTATCAAGATCAAGCTCAGGAAGTCACTACAGCTTTAGCAGCCATGAGAGTCACATATGTTACAAACAATACTGGTGGAGAATGGTTCCCTGATACAGGAGCCACAGCACATGTGACTAATTCACCTCACCATCTTCAGCATTCTCAGCCATATCATGGTTCAGACTCTGTCATGGTAGGAGATGGCTCCTTTTTACCTATAACACACACTGGCTCAGCTGCTATTCCCACAAAGTCAGGTATACTTCCCCTCAAAGATGTTTTAGTTTGTCCTGAAATCACTAAATCTCTACTTTCTGTGTCTAAAGTTACATCCGAGTATCCTTATGCTTTCACATTTGATGATGAGAATGTTATTGTTAAGGACAAGCTCACTCAGAGGGTCCTGACCTTAGGCCCCAAGCTTGATGGGTTATATCTGTTGGATGGCAAGAAGAATGAGATGTATCATGTGGCTAGGCAGTCTGCAACAAGCAATACCATTTGTATCCCAATCCTCAAGTTATTCAACACCTCTCTAAAGATCAGTCTATTTACATAAATAAGAGCACCAAGGAGTTGTGTTCCTCATGTCAACTTGGCAAAAGATCCAGACTGCCTTTCTCAGATTCAACTTACAGTTCTTCTAAACCATTAGAGAGAATTCACTGTGACCTTTGGGGACCTTCCCCAGTCACTTCTATTCAAGGATTTAGATTCTATGTAATCCTTATTGACAACTACTCTCGTTACTGTTGGTTTTATCCTCTCAAGAAGAAATCAGACTTTAATTCTATCTTCATAAACTTTCAGAACCTAGTTGAAAACATGTTGAACACTAAGATTGTTTCATTCCAATCTGATGGTGGTGGGGAGTTTACCAATTCAGAATTTATCACTCACTTACAGAAATCTGGTATTCAGCATCTCATTTCCTACCCCCACACACCTCAACAAAACGGTTTAGCAGAGAGGAAACACAGACACCTCACTGAGTTAGGCTTAACCATGTTGTTTCACAGCAAAGTACCACTACCTTACTGGGTTGAATCATTTTTCACAGCCAACTACCTCATCAATCTTCTACCTTCCAGTGTCACAACAGCAAATAAAAGCCCTTATGAGTTATTGTTTCATAACAAGCCTGACTACTCTGCTTTACGTGCATTTGGTAGTGCCTGCTACCCTACACTCAGAGACTATACAGCTCATAAGTTTGAGCCAAAATCACTCAATTGTGTGTTTCTCGGATACAACAACAAGTACAAGGGATACAGATGTTTGTATCCTCCTACTGGAAGGGTTTATATCTCAAGGCATGTGATTTTTGATGAAACTAACTACCCCTTTAGCAACATATATGTTCATCTACAACCTAAGGGCAACAAACCACTACTAAGTGCTTGGCAACAAAGCTTTATTCCTCAGGCATCTCTCATACCTCAATCATCCAACTCACCACCAGCTGAAGTTGTTCCTCTTACCCCTTTACCATCCACTCCACCTCCATCACCTATGTCACCAATTCCTGTTTTACCTCAGGATCAGTCTACTCCAGCTATTCCATCCACACCTACATCATTATCACCTACCCCTCTGTCTACACCAGCAAATACACCTACCACTACACCTAGTTCAATACAAGCTAGATCTCCTAATGCCCTAGAGCCTACCATTGAGTTAAATGAAAGTCCTGTGTGTACGTCAGGCCTTGATCCTGTTACTATTGGCAACAGCTTTCATTCTTCTCTACATGGGACAGGTTCTGGTGCCTCATCTACTTCCCTCACAACAGCTTCATCTCTCAGTCTGTCTCCAGCTTCAACTCATTCACTTATACCATCACAACCATCATTCCATCCCATGATAACTAGATCCAGGGCTGGTATACATAAGCCCAACCCCAGATATGTCCTGCTCACTCACAAAGTTGAATTTCCAGAACCTAAGACAGTCACTGAGGCACTGAAACATCTAGGTTGGAAAGAAGCAATGACTGAAAAATTGCAAAATTGTTCTGAAACAAAGACTTGGAGTCTTGTTCCACACACTCAAGACATGAATGTCTTAGGGTGCAAATGGGTTTTTAAAACAAAGCTACATGCAGATGGTTCCCTAAACAAGCTAAAGGCAAGGCTTGTTGCTAAAGGTTTTAATCAGGAGGAAGGGATTGACTACCTAGAAACCTATAGTCCAGTAGTCAGAACTGCTACTATAAGGTTAGTTTTACACATTGCAACAGTTATGGATTGGAATATTAAACAATTAGATGTCAAGAATGCATTCCTACATGGAAGTTTGCAAGAGAAGGTTTATATGAAACAACCAAGTGGCTTTGTGGACAAAGCCAGACCAGATTTTGTCTGTCTACTTCACAAATCTCTATATGGATTAAAACAATCCCCTAGAGCATGGTATAACAAGTTCAGTGATTACCTTTTAGAGTTTGGGTTCTTCTGTAGCAATTCTGATGCTTCTCTGTTCATTTATAAGAAGGAGAAGGATGTCATCTTTCTCCTGCTGTATGTAGATGACATCATTGTGACTGGTAACAGCTCAACCAAGATCACAGACCTATTACAAAAGTTACAAACACAGTTTAGAATGAAAGATATGGGGAATATTCATTATTTTCTGGGAATTCAAGCTTTTAAACATGCTGAAGGATTGTTCTTATCTCAGCAAAAATATGCAGAAGACCTCCTTAAGGTTGCAGCAATGGAAAATTGCTCACCAGTATCAACACCACTGCCCCTACAATTGGATAGAGTACCTGATCAGTCTATTCAATTCTCTAATCCAACTTACTTCAGAAGTTTGGCGGGTAAACTACAATATCTTACACTTACCAGACCTGATATCCAGTTTGCAGTCAATTTTGTATGCCAAAAGATGCATAATCCAAGTGTTTCAGACTTCAACCTCCTGAAAAGAATTCTCAGATATGTTAAAGGCACAACTACAATGGGGTTGACATTTACAAAATCAACTGATTGCACTTTACGAGCTTACAGTGATAGTGACTGGGCCGGTTGCAAGGAAACACGAAGATCCACAGGAGGATACTGCACATTCCTTGGCCTTAATATAATCTCCTGGTCTTCAAAGAAGCAGGAAACAGTCTCTCGAAGTTCAACAGAAGCTGAGTACCGATCTTTGTCTGATACAGCTACAGAATTGACCTGGATAGGTAAAGCACTTCGTGAATTAGGAGTGCCTATGCATCAAACACCTGTTTTGTTTGGTGATAACTTGACGTCAATTTACCTCACTGCCAATCCAACATTCCACAGTAGATCAAAGCACTTCGAGACTCACTATCACTATGTCCGAGAGAGAGTTGCTCTCGAAACCTTGGTCGTGAAGCACATACCTGCTCATCACCAGCTCGCCGACATCTTTACGAAGTCATTGCCAGCTGAATCATTCACTCAACTCCGGCACAAGCTCGGCGTCGGTGTTCCACCGACACTTCGCTTGCGGGGGACTATTAACGGCAATGCTCAAAACGACGTTGCTTTGCAAAATCCTAAGGAATGTATGAAGCCCATGAAGCCCATTAAGCCAATTACCAGTCTGAAGAAGAAGCCCGAGCCCAATACGCCAACTGCTCACCAACGGTCTAATCTTCTTCAACAACCTGAACAAGACAAAAACAGAGTCAGCAAAAAGGAAAAAGAGAATCTGTAACAGACTTGCTCATTCTCCCCAATCCCAATGTTTAACAGATTTGATGCTCTGGGAAATAGAGAGCAAATGAATTGAAGACAGGTGGCAGCATCAAAGACTGAATTTTTAACCTAAAAGCTTATGTCTCTGTTTTGTATAAATAGACCTCTATGTAATCAAGTTATCAATGAGAATGAAATACTGAAGCTTTTATTGAAATTGCGCCTCCTCTTACAAGAGATTTAAGTGACTTGACAAGTGAGTTAGTTGGAGTTTTTGCTGAAACCACCGTGGGAGAGGAGAGCTATGTAGTTGCGGTGATTAGTAGGTGAAGTAGTTGGAGCAGCGGGATATTTGGTCGAAGAGGATATTGGAGTAACTGAAACTTTGACTATAAATTTATGTACAACTAATGAAGTTCGTTTATTTTCGTGGGTAATTAGATAGAAAAGTATTGATTGTGTGGAATTATAAAGATGGTAAAGTTTGGTGGGTAAATGATAGTTATCGTGGGGAATATGGATTGTTTAGGGCATCTCCAAATTTGAAGTGTATGATACTTTAAATTTGAAGTTTCATGTGTTTTCTTCCAAAGACAACACTTCAAATTTGAAGTGTCAAAAGTGTATATTTTACAATATAAACTATATTTTTGTTCATAATTAATTAACATCATACAATTTTATAAATAAATATAAAACATCCATCATGTAATTATAACATAAAATATTTATTAATAAGACATTACATTATAAAATAAATTACATAATTATTAGAAAACATACCAATAACATCATAAAAAATTCAAAATTCAAATTATTAATTAACATTATTTCCATAATGCTCACATATATGCTCGATCAATGCATTTCGAAGTGACAGATGGATCTTTTTATTTTTTATCACCAAATTACAAGATAGAAATTATTGAAATCGAGCATGTTCATTTATTTTCAGTTCTACAATTGGCTTGGATGCTAATCTTGCATCTTGTACGAGCTATTTTTGTATTAATTTTCCTTAATGTTTTTATAAAATTGTTAATGTTATGTGATATATTCTATATTTTAATATTATAATGTTTTTAAATATAAAATATATAAATTAATACATATTTAAAATAAATCATAAAAGTGTTGGTATCAAAATAATTAATATACAACTTAAAAGTATTAAATAAATAAGTTTAGGAATTAAAATGTAATAAAAAGGTGAAGTATGAGAAAGTAGTAACTTCAGTTATAGAGTATTTTTGGAGTTGTCCTTAACAAAGTTTAAAAAAGAAAAAAAAAAACACACAGAAAGTTATTATAGCTTGGGTTTTGTTTTCTCTATTATGTGGCTGTCCAGAGTCTCGTATCAGACGAACTCGAAGAACACGAAAGGGGTAGAGAAAAAGGAAGAAGAAAGTTCTTAAAATTTCGTCATTGGCCTTCGATTTCAATGGCGATGACTACTTCTTCCTTCTCTCTTTCTCTTCCTCCAATTGTCCGTAAACCAGCAAACCCTCCTCCTCCTCCTCCTTTCTTTTTCGTTCTTCCTCAATTCAGTTATCTTCGGAGATTTCGGACTCTCACTATCACTACTTCCGCCGCAATTTCGTCGAACAATTTCAGCAACAATCACGAAGATGGCTTCTCCCTCAACGATTTCTCTCTTCATTCTGATTCTCGGTCCCCTAATCCCTTTAAGGCTCGACTACTTTCTTAGAACGTTTCAGCATTAGTTAAATCGAAGCTTGCACACTTGAATATGAATTTAGCTTTTGTTCTTTTTTTTTTGTGGTTTGTTTCAGAAGTGTCTTCTTGCAGATCTTATTCAAGAGATAGAACCACTAGATGTGAGTTTGATTCAAAAGGATGTTCCACTCACAACTTTGGATGCCATTAAAAGAACAATCTCAGGCATGTTAGGGCTTCTTCCATCTGATAGGTTTCAAGTTCATATCGAATCGCTTTGGGAACCTTTGTCAAAGCTATTGGTTTCATCTATGATGACTGGGTATGTTCATTATAGTCGAATTTCTTACAACTGTTGGGATGTTGTTCTACCACAATTGAAGTGGATCTTGATCATCATTAGAACCATACTAAATTGTCATTATCCTCAAAATGCTGTTGTGATGAACTTTCCATGGAACAAGATATTTGTATAATCGAATAGCTTATCTGTTTGGCACATAGGTTTTTTATTCACTACTCTTTTTCCTTAGGTGCTCTAAACTTTTTAAAAAAATTAAATGAGCATTTTGTACATAATGGTGGTTTGTCTTCAGGTTTTTCTAAAACTTTTAGAACATAATAGTTTTTCCATATGAAGTAAGCCTGCAAGAAAATGGAACTTGAAATTATCATCATGAAAGTCATACATTTTGTGGCATTTTATTGGCACTTTAATACAATTGTCCTGAAACATATTAGAGAATGATCTCAATATAATCAAGTTCCGCATCTACTTGTGTGATATCATATAGGTTGTTTGTTTACTAGTCAGCTGATCTGAATGCACTCTTATTCGTATGCTAATTCAGGTATAGTACATTATACAAGTTTTTTTTATTATCTGATATTCGTGACATTGTAGGTATACTTTGCGGAATGCTGAATATCGGCTTTTTCTTGAAAAAAACCTTGATATGCATGGTGGAGACTTGGAAAGCCACACTCCAGAAAATACTGCAGAGCTTAGCGAACTTTTTGATGGAAATAATGTTCCATCCAAAAGGGGCAACATACCTCAGAGCCTTTCTGAAACGATTGATGAAGAATGTCTAGGCAGAGTATCCTCTGAAGCTCAAGGATATATTTTCCGTTTGAAGGCACAATTGTCTTTAGTCAAAAAGGTGCAGTTTCTTCTCTTGTTTGGATTTTTTGATATGTGATTAGTTCTTGCTGTTATCCATATTTTTCTTTTTCATGTTATGATGTTCCTGTATGATAGGAATTACAAGAAGTGAAGCGAAAAAATGCTGCACTTCAAATGCAACAGTTTGTTGGTGAAGAGAAGAATGATTTGCTGGACTATTTAAGATCTTTGCAACCCGAGAAGGTTTGTTCCAAACTCACTCAAGCGATAAAACTTCTTATCTCTTTGATTCTCTCTTGAACGATTTAAACTATATACCTAACAGGTGGCTGAGTTATCAGAACCTGCTTCTCCTGAGGTTAAAGAGACAATTTATTCTGTTGTTCACGGTCTTTTGGCAACCTTATCTCCGAAGATGCACTCCAAGTTACCAGCATCCGAAGGTCCACCTACCGAAACTATAAAAGCAAAAATTGATGAAGACTGTGCTGAACTTGTAGAGAATACTTCGCTTCAGTTTCAGCCACTTATCTTACTGACTCGAGACTACCTTGCTCGTCTTCTCTTCTGGTTAGAAATGCATTTCTCTCCCTCTTGCTTGGCTTTACTTGGATTTCATATGGTTAACCACAAATAGAATTAGGAATTTTAGGGAATTAGGTAATTTTTGTTTTTAAGTTGGTGATTAGAGTATTTTATGTTTATTAACCTGGGAAAATAGATTTTTGGTTTTTAATAGTACGTCACCATTCACATCTAACTATAATACCATTAATATATTAATTATTGTTCACATATAAGTATTCACCATTCTCACATAACCATTTATCATTCACGTATTTAGAAAATACATGAATTCAAAAAATTTGAAAAAAACTCTTATAGCAAATTACAAAAGTAAGAAGTACATTCTCAGCCAATTTTCTCAATAACATTCTTCCCATGATAGTTATTGTGTTGCAGTTTATTATCACATGATAAAAGAAATTTTATAACATGATGATTGTTTTGGACTGAAAGGTGCATGCTGTTGGGGCACTATCTCAGAGGTTTGGAATATCGAATGGAACTGATGGAAGTTCTGTCCTTGAAATCTGATCACAATGGGTCTGAGAACGTTGCTTGAACCTGTCTTTATACATCATCTCATCAATCATCATTCTCTTATATACGTATCAGTATCACTGGCCTTTACATGAATGCTCATCAACACAACAAAGTGTGCCAGTGACACTGAGACAGGCCAGCGTTTCAGCTTTAGCTCCTGCACATTGATGTGCGAGCCTAAATATAATTCGTAGAAATGCTTTGCTAAAGTTAGTTGCGTACCTGTATTGTTACTGGACCTGCAAAGCAATAAAGCTGTAAGTGTAATTGTTTCTGTCAATATATATGTTGAAAGAGTGTCACTTTAGATTTTTTCAAATATATTTAGAAATTTCAGATTTGTATAAAAATTGCATTAAGTATTCTAAATCAACCAATAGAAAAAAGTACTACATTTTCATATGTTGTCCAGAAAAGTTCTGCATAGAAAACCTAAAATGATATTCTTTTCGTAACAAAAAATTAAAGCTAAAACGACACTCTTTAAAAAATGGAGGGAGTATATATGAAGGGATGATATGTCTCTTCTCTTAGGGACCATCTCTTGCATTGTTCGATAAAACCCATGTGTATTTTGAATGTTAAAAAAGCAGCTGCCAAATTCTTATTCATCAAACAAACTTTAAGAACGTTGTCTTCTTGAAAGTTGATTCTTAATTCTTAATTCAAACAACTTTCAACATTTTCGCAGGATTCTCCTCTTATTAGTTTTAGCTAGAGAAAGGGTAAGCTTCTGATCGAGGCAGAGTGTCAGTCTTTCATGCGCTGAAAGAATAGAGAAATATGTTGTTGGAGCTTGTTGTAAAGAAGATGAATCGAATAGAAAGGTTCGTCATGTAGTGGAGGATTAGGACTTGACATAAATTGTTGCCAATAACAATTCGATATTTGGGCGAATGAAGAAGATGAAGAATATGGTATTGAAGAGACAAAGCGTATGTGAAATTGTGAATGGAGTGAAGCAAGAAGAAAGAAGACTCAGCAACTAAAATCGACTCGCATCTGAAAATTTCTCGAGAAAATCCGATCTTGAGAAAATGAGAACAAATACTACAAACAACAATTCATAACGTTTTATAAATATAAAAAACGAAATATATTTTTCAGGATTCATGCAAATAATAATTTAGACATAAATCACATGGTACAAAATATATCTAGTTATTTTGCAGCAAAAAGATAATTAAGCAGGGTTAAAAGTGGGCAACAAAATATGAAATCCGAATCCCAAATCGAAAAAATTATCCAAATCAAAACCGAATTGAAACTACAAAATATGTGATCAATTATTGTTTCCTAGAAATTTGGATAGCCAAACGTAAATAACATTTGTTGTATGTGTTAAGAGTATAAGGATTAAGAGTGGACTTGGATTGTCTTTAGATGTATCTACTTGATGAAACTCAACTATTGCTAGAGCATTTAAGTTTCAAGAGAATTTTTTAGCTTGAAAACGTGTGACATAAGTTATAAATTATTACCTTCTAAGGCTGAATGGGAACATGGAGAGAAGATTTGTGATTGTTAAAGCCTTTATTACCATCACACATAATTTTCAGGAGTGAAGTATCCTACTAAAAATATGTACCTCATTCAATTTTGAAAACTATAATTATTTTTTGAGAAAATATGCATATTGTAATGATGAAATCGTGAGATTAATGGCTCAAAGAATGCAAAAATTTTTTTGAAGTACTAGTAAAAATATAGTGTCACTTTAGGAATGGAAATGATTTTAGATCTACGTTTTTAGAACTACGGTTGAAGGTGAAAAATATTTAAACTAACTTATGATAAACTAGATCCTAGTACTTCTGGAAAAAAAAAAAAATTGAAGTTGTTTTAGGAATTTGAGCAACACTAATTCCTCATAAACTTCATATCGAATCACCACTTGAAGATGACTTGAATTCAAAAAGTGATTTTTCATTACTAACCATATTAATAGATTAGTTATAGTAACATATTAACAATAGTAATTAGTTATATAAAATTTGTGTGTATAGGACCTCTTTGGGCTTGATAATAGTATGGAAGATGGCTTATAAAATACAAGTAAAGTATGGATTTTTATTTGGATGAACCAATGTTAAAGCTTAGAGCTTTCATATATATCAAAGTTTTGACAATGGAGAATGTCATAGTTATTTAACTTCTTTAGCATGTTATTTCCTTAGCATTCCAGTTACTATAGTGGCATCTGAATCAGCTTTTAGTAGTTTCGAAAATTAAGACAATATTTGTACCGTTTTTTATAATATGGTAAAAAATACAGTTTTTATTTATATAGCCGATTATATGCTGCCTAAACAACGACTATATGACGCATAAATGACGACAATGCGGTATCGTATAAACGATGTATGGTTTAACTAAAACAACGCCGTTTTGGATCCTTTTTAAAAAACATAGGAAAACTACATCGTTTTAATCGTGTGTTAGAAAAATTTTGTAAAAACCCTAAAAATTTAAAATGTAGGTGGAGAATAAGAATATGAAGAGTGGAATTAAGAGTTTTTTTTCTTTATGTTCAATTGAAATTAATATTATTTTCTTTAAAACTATTTGATACTTAATTTGAATTTTGGTTTTTTAAATATGGATATAACTATGATTCCATCTCATCTTGGCATTATTAAGGATGTAGAGTGCAATTTATTTTGACATATTATATATATATATATATATATATATATATATATAATTATTGATGTTTTTTATCCATCGTATATATCCCGAATAAACACCCGCGTATACGCCCATACGCTATACATTGGTCAGCCACCTGACTAGCGTATAACTTGTTTAGAAAATTGTGGTTAGTATTGGAAGTCGGGTGTTAACTTCGTACGTCTTCTTCCTAAAAATGTTCAGATAGTGCTTTGCAATTGTGTGGTTATGCTAAGTTTGAAGAAATGAAAATGGCTTATATTTAAAGTAATTATTTTTATTGTAATTGACTAATTTATACTTTCAAATTATACGTGATATTGAAGATTATCTCGATGGTGGTGACAACGATGCTACCAAGATTTATTTTTTTGTCACTAATCTTTCATTCAAAATAGAACAAGTGTACAATATTAACTACAAAACACCATAGTGCTATTATGAAGACGACATCTAGCAGTATTAGCTAAAATATGTGATATAGCATTAAGATGACGATGTACATAATTAAAAGAGGATACATTTGCCAATTTTGCTAAGGCAATGATATCAACAAAATATATTGAGAGACCTTGAATGAAAATTTATTTGTCAAAAGATTTTTGACCATGTGTTAAAGCATTAATGGCATGCATACAGTCTAAGAAGACTCTTACTCCAACATAGCCCAGTTTTCTAACATCGAGAACAACATCTTTATGAGCCAAATGTTCTGCTTCCAATGTAGTACGAGTCGTATGAATATAACTAAATCCTCATCCAAGTTGTATATCTTCTCTACATATTACCTAGCCTTTTCATGCAGGCTCCAAAAGAGATTTCCATGAAGCAACCTTGTAAACAACGAAGGCATTAAACTTGTAGGATCATCTACTAGTTGTTTGATATGATCCAGCCCAATCCATAAGTGATCTGGTCTGAGCCAAATACGATCCAGACTGAGCCAAACTCAAGCCAAGAAGAAAATGAGCCAAACCAAGACAAGGACTTAAGCAGCTCGGAAGAGGAACAGGAATGACCCGAACAAAGTGAAGATTTGGCCGAGGAAGACCAAGCCTGACCCGAGAAATCTAGGCCAGATTTCAGTTTGGCCCTGCGAGCTATCGAGCCAAGTAGACCAATTATCGAGCCAACCTGGCCAGAATCCTACTTGGCCTGACTAATTGACAAGCTGTCTCGGCCGAGACTCTAAACTTGGTTCCAACCAGGCCAAGACAACTTTGGATGAGGCTAAAGACGTATCTAAGGAAGTTTGGCCGAGGCTCAATACATCTTGGCCGAAGCCAACTTCAACTTGGCCGAGGGACAATGCTATCGGGCCAAACTTGGCCAATGGACCCGAAATGCTCAAAGATCATCAAGGCATTGAAGATGGGGATTTTTGGACTTACAAAGGCCCAATAACAAGATCACAATTCAAAAAGATGAAGAGTGCACTTTGTGGAATGGTTTGGCCGAAACTAAGTGGTCAACATGATTTAGAAGTTAAAGGGCCAACTAAGTTATTCAACATTTCTTTTCTCAAGAATCTTTAATAAGTTCGAGCTTGACCTTTCATTTTTGATGTTTTTATATTTAAGATACATTTTGGCTAAGCAATAAAATCATTCACCTTTTTGCTAAAACTCTCTCAAA
The DNA here is from genome assembly GCA_900406425.1 of Iberis pinnata. Classification (NCBI taxonomy): domain Eukaryota; kingdom Viridiplantae; phylum Streptophyta; class Magnoliopsida; order Brassicales; family Brassicaceae; genus Iberis; species Iberis pinnata. The sequence goes on along the minus strand of OVBE01004505.1, from coordinate 11,484 downwards.
TTTTGAATCCCTTGTTCATCTTTGAACATTGAGCCTCGAAAGTAATTCTCTACATAGGCACTGTCTATTGGCTTTTTGTGGGCGTGATACCCACAACCAAAGACACTTAGAACAAGCAATTGATCATCCACAATCATCGGCTGAAGAATCACCTTCCATCATAATTAAACCATTCACCCGCAATCATTCATTCAAAAAGTCATTCTAAGTCTTTGGGACTAAAAACCTCCTAAACCAACAAGCGATCATCCCTAAAAGATCAGTGTACAAGCCTTAAACACATAAGGGACGAATCAAGTGGTATCAGAGCAGATTTGAGGGCTTGATTTGTGCAGTTTGTCTTTAAACGTTTTATTCAGTTTTCGGGAAACACTTTCTTTTCTTTCTATCTATAAACCGCAAGGGGCCAACCAGTTTAATTAAAACTAAAAATTTGAGGAGAAATCCAACCCTGGTGGTAAAGCTCATTGCCAACAAAAATCTTGCAATATTTCTATCTTTTCTCGGGGTAGGGGTTATATCCAAAAGGCAAGACTTGTTTATTGCGGAGCTTTGGATTCACAAGTTGTTTTCATCTAAAACACTTTGAGAGAAACACCAAGAGTGATAGTGAGGCTTCAACTATTTCTAATTGAGTTTTTTTAGGTTTTGATATGAACCATGTCGGATGGAAGCCGAGAACAAGATGAGTCTAATGCGGCCAACTTTAACAAGTTGCAAATGGAAGCCATGATGGCCGAGATCATGAAGAGGATAAGTGATAGTTTTAACATTCATGATAATCCTAACCATTTCTTTGGTCAATCTTCTCATGCTAGGAGGAATGCTAGGAATAAGAGGCGTGGCAAGCGGATAGAAACATGAGAAGATAACAAAGATGACTCCTCTTCCGGAAGAAGCATATATTCTCAAGAGTAACAAGGGCCAAATCTCTATAAAGAAACAAAAATCGCCAACCTCATGAACTAAGGCATGCTCAAGATGATAGCCTAGGCAATCTTAATCTTTGGATTCCTACCTTTAGTGGCATAACTGATCCGGATGCCTACTTGGAATGGGAGAAGCGAATGGAGTTGGTCTTTGATTGCCAACATTTTTCCGAAACCAAAAAATTAAGGCTGGCCATGACTTAGTTCAATGGCTATGCGCTTCATTGGTGGGATCAAGTGGTGACACTTAGAAGAAGAACCGGTGAGCCACCCGTAGCATCATGGCTTGAACTTAAAACATCATGAAGAAAAGGTTTATGCCGAGCCATTACAACCGATACATTCATCAAAAACTTAGGCGGCTCAGTCAAGGGGGAAAAGGAGTTGAAGAATAATATTAAGAGATGGAGACCTTGATGATAAAGGTTGGTGTAGATGAAGACCCCGAGGCAACCATGGCACGTTTTCAAGCTGGACTTAGCCGAGAGATTCAAGACCGGCTCGAGATGCAAGAGTTTGGTGACATTTATGAGCTTCTTCACAAGGCCACTCTCATAGAGCAACAACTTAAGCGCAAGTCTGGAACCAAAGGAGGCTTTAGCAACCAAACATCCCAAGCCAAAGAAGAAAATTTCTTTGTCAAGCCAAAAGAAGGGGACAAGAGAAAAGCTACCCGAGCCCGAGATGTGAAATGCTTTAAGTGCCACGAATTTGGTCACTACGCCAATGAATGTACCAACAAAAGGATAATAATTATGTCAAACTCTCACAATTATTATTCACTAAAATATGTCCTTGAGAACGACAAATTGAATAGATTTAACTTCCTTGAATACATTGAGGATCTAGAAAAAAAAGAAAACATCTGATGCTTTTTCTGGGTATTTATGTTATAGAGTATATCTTATTGCTCTGGCTCTACTCTATGGGTATTAGATACATGTTTTAGTTCTCACATGTGTGTGAATGTAGAACGCCTGAAAATTAGTAGATTTTTGGAGAAAAGACAAGTGGACCTACATGTGGCTAATGGTGCAAAAGTTGATAGATTAGTCGTTCGAACATATAAATTTTCTGTATCTTCATGCATGTTCTTAGAACTCAAGAATTACTACAATTTCCTTGTTATAAACAAGATTATTATCTTAGTTCTATGTTTCGACACTGAAGGTTTTAAGATTTCAATGAAGATTAAATGTTGTTCATTTTATCGTGATGAAATTTTCTATGGCAACGCTCAGTTACATAATGAACTTTATGGTCTAAATGATAGTTCACCTATCTATAACATTCATTCCAAAAGGTTTAAGTCCGATGACTTATATCAAAACATTCACTGGCATTGTCGTTTGAACCACATAAATATGAAACACATTTAAAAGCTTTGATGACGGACTTCTGAGCTCGTTTTATTATGAATCTTATAACACTTGATAATCTTGTTTGTTGGAAAAAAACTTGAATCTCTTTTTACTAGAAATAATTAAAGGGCTAGTGACCTCTTGGGCTTGATACATTCAGGTGCATATAGGCCTATTAGTACAAGTGCAAGAGAAAATTTTCCTTAATTTATTATATTTACTAATGACTTCAGCTGATATGGTTTTGTTTACTTGATCAAATCATAAATATGAGTACTTAAAAAAATTTAAGGAATTTCAGAATGAAGTACAAAACCAACTTGAAAAAAAAAAAAAAAAATTAAAATCCTAGATCATATCATTGAGGTGGTTTTCTAAGCCAAAATTTTGGTGATCATCTAGGAGAATGTAGAATTTGTTTACGACTCACTCCCTCAGAAACACCATATTGGAATGATGTGTAAAAGGAGTATTTGAACTTTATTAAATATGGTTTGACTAATGATGAGTAACACTAATTTTCCCTTATCGTCTTGGGATATGATTTAGAACTATTGCATCTAGGTTAAACATAATTCCATCAAAATCAGTGACAAAGACACCATATACAATATGGGCCGAAAAAGTTACTAATTTTTCTTTTCTAAACATTTGGGATTGCGATGCCTATCTTAAATGCATGTTTACATATAAGCTTGGACTTAAATATGATAAATGTGACTTTGTTGTTTATCCTAAAGAGACCAAATGCTATTATTATATCTCATCAAGAAAAAACGTTTGTTGCATGGAAAGGTGTCTTTCACGAAGAATAATTTCTACCAAAAGGAACAACTCAAAGTAAATTATTACTCGAAAATTTTGAGAACAACATCAGGATGTTACAACTTTTTGTAAGAACGAGAATATGAACACATAAAAAAATTAACGAGGTTCAGAAATATGCCTACGTCCTCATACCAAACACTAGAGATTTATTAGACAAACTTCTAACAAGACCCTGCCTAATGGAATTACTCGACACTAAGAAACTCCTTAGTTTGACACCAATCAATCTCTATCCTACAATAAGACACGCACGTCTCTAATACAGATCCAAGAATTAGAACACCTAGGTCTTTCTCCTAAGTCTATCCTTGATCTAAATCACCTCGTTGTTTAGATGGTTGCACACCAATTTCTTTGTGTCACACAACCGATTGTTCTTTTTTTTCCAGAGACCGATCTTCAAACAATTGATATTCTTCTTTTTTGTGCGGTTCATCTAATTTGACTCATATACTTATATTTATAGCACCCAAAAACAGAAAATTTTAATATTCACGAAAGATTTAGATATGGAAATATTTCAAATCTCATTTTCCTTATTGAGAATATTTTTTTTCTTTACATTCTCAATAAATCTCCAATACCACATATGCACTCATGAATGTGACATCCATATCTTCAATGATCTAGATCTTGCAAATATTCCATATATTATGTAACTAACATATATTAAACGATTTAATATTGCAAAAATATCTCAATAGAGATTTGTGTGTCACACACATGTTCACGTGTGCAACTTGTAGTTCTGCATCATTTTTCATTCAAGAAAGTTCTTGTTTGCTTTAGCTGCTTTGGAACTAACAATCTCCTCATTTATCACTGAGTTTTATAACTCAAGCTCACTCTTGAAACCTAGAAAATACATGCCATGAAAAGCATCATCATATATTCCCCTTTAATCAAATATCACCACAAAAATAGTCTCTTTAATCTCCCCATACTTGAGTGATAAAAACTCTGTGATAACTCACTTGAAATATCTCCAATTTCTTGAATAATTCTATGATGAAATATGTTTCTTATATCCATAAAGATCAGATTTATCACCTTTGTTAAAATGTTTTTCTTGAATCTCTTTGGCCATCCAAACATGTTTGAATCTTTTGTGCTCAGAAAAAACTGCATTCATTTTCCACGCATGTTGTAACTTCTTAAATTTTCTAAAGCATTATGATTGATGGTGTCCTACACAACCACATTTATGATTCACACGTCTTTTCTTCATTATTCCTTTTATAACTACATGTTCTTGACGCTTACTTACCTCATGATCATGAACGGTTCGTTTCTGTTCTATGTGACACACTTTCATATATGCTGGACTAGCAGCTATAAAGTGTGAAAGTCCATATGAAGACGCGAACTTTAGGGATGATGTTCCATGATAACCAAGACCTAATTAGCTTTTGGAGGCTGTCAAATGGATAAAATTTTATCTAGATTTTCATAACCGTTATCTAACATATGAATCTAATTTTTTTCTCATTTAACTCACGCATGAACTCTTTGTTCTTTTATTTTTCTAATAAAAGTTCGTCATGCATTTTAATGATTTTATCTTCTAGTGCTATATTCTTTTGATGTTCAACCATAAGTTCTTCAAGTAACTCAGTTTTCTTGTCTTCCATTGCATGTTTCTTAGTAAGAGACATCTCATGTGCACCACCCAAATTATCTTGCTCTACCTCTAAGATATTCACTTTCGCTTCCAAAATCCTCTTATCCTTGATCAGCTGAAGTTTTTCACTGCTCAATTTAACCCATTTTTCTTAAAGGGTTTTGACTTCAGCGTGAATATCCACCTCTTCATCACATCCTGAATCACTGCTCAGTGCAACACAAAATTTTTGTGTAACACACAACGATGCAGAATCATGTTATGCGTTTCCTTTTCCAAGCTTCATAAATCCACTCTAGGCTACCAAATTAAGGGCATTTTTGTGTGAATTTGACTTTGTATCACTCCAACTTTGATCAATTCTCTTTTTTTTTGTGTTTACTCAAACTGCCTTTGTGTGACCATAACCATTGCACTTGTTATACTTGATTTCTTTTCTCTTAACTGATGGAAAAACTGATTTTACATGTCCAAGTCATGCTTGGAGAGCTATACTAGCATGTGGTAATTTGCTCAAAAATGGCCTCTATTGGACTGTGGGAAATGGCAAGACTGTTAAAATTTGGCAAGATAAGTGGATCTCATATTTCAATTCCTATTCCTCTAATGCAGTGGATTATCAAGTTGCTACACTCACTAACTCCCCTGTAGATAATACTCTTACAGTCAATACTCTACTGAATGATGCATGTACGAATTGGGATCATGAGAAATTGACACATTACCTCGCACAGGAGGATGTCATTAGCATCAAGAGGATCATGCCATCTCTATTCAAATCATAGGATCAGCTTAACTGGCAATACACCAAAAATGGGGATTACTCAGTCAGATCAGGGTACCACCTAGCTCACCAGTTAGCACATCCTATGCCTCATACCCATTTAGATGCTCTGGCTCAGTATATATGGAGAATGGATGTTCCACCAAAGTTACATCACTTCTTCTGGCGTATTTATACCAAAAGCTTAGCTGTTTTCAAGGAGCTGGAGAGAAGAGGGTTAAGGGGAGACCAATACTGTCCCTTATGTGGCGAGGTAGAGGAAGATGTTAATCATCTGTTCTTTGTCGAGTTACAAAGGAAATCTGGTCCCTAAGCTCCTCAATTCTCAATCCACAAGAAGCTTTTGGAGATGATCTGGTACTTAATTTAAGCCTTGCTCTGGATTTTCAACATCAAGGCTCTTCTTTATCTGAAGAATCCATCAGAGTGGCCCCTTTCCTTCTTTGGAGAATCTGGAAGCAGAGGAATAGTCTGATATTTAATGGTGTGCGCCAATGACTGCCTACAATTATATCACAAGCATACACGGATTACTTCCAATGGAAAGAAAGTTCTTCAGTCCCGGTGGTTCATGATTTGAATTCTAATTTAGGACATTCAACTGCACAGATTGCACAAGATTTACTCAGCTTAAGCTTCAAGGATCAGGCTCTATAAAACCATCATCATCACCATTAGAAGGAGAACTCCTTGCTCTTCGCCAGGCTTTGCTTTCACTATCAACTTTGGGCTATCATTCTGTCTCTATGTTCTCTGACTGTCAACTTATGGTTCAAGCTCTCTCATCTAAGCTAATAGAGCAATCTCCCAACCCAAGAATCCTACAAGGAATGGCTTCTCTAATCTTTGATATCAAACATTTCTCTCATGTTTTAGCCATTCCCTCTTTTAATTATGTATCTAGGCAATACAATCATGTAGCTAATGCTTTAGCTATTAGTGCAAGATTAGGCCTCAAGCCTCTAACTGTAACTTTCTTGTAAAACCTTTTGTTTAATCTATATATATTGGGTTAAAAAAAAATCTTCAATATGGTACACTTATCATAACTAATGTAATATTTATTATAATATACTAGACAATAATCAAAACATAATTTTAAAATAAAATAAAATGTTATAGGAATGACAATAATAATCCATAAAAAAATATAAATATTCTAATAAACATAAACAAAAAAATACACATAAAATAAAGTACTGCATATAATAATCATAATTGTAATGTTAAATCACCACAAATCATATGATATGTATTCATATTAAATGCATGATAATTACTATAAAAGAGTAAAAATATATTATATTATATATTTATAGTATAAATATTAGTATTTTTTCAATTGAATATTCATTGATATACCAAAATGTTACAAAATTACAGCCATCTTACAGTTTTTATTGAACAATTTTGCCGAGCCATTTTAGCTAAGCTATCGGCCATTACATTACATGATCTTTTAATATAAACATATGATATGTTACAAAAAGTACTTAGTTGAGTGATATCCCAAATTAATATGGAGCTTCCTTGTATCCTACTTCCTCTTGCTTCTTGTAACCTCTTAGCCTGATTCAAGAGTTTAACAATCTGTTGATTATCACTTTTTATGACCAGTTGTTGATAATTTAATCTAAGTAAACTCTCCATTGCAAATTTTATGGCCATTAATTTTGCTTCCATACTGCTATTTGCTAACGGTGTATAGTACTGACCTTGAAGAATTGGTTGTCCATTGTGATAAAGCTCCTATCCAAGTCATACTGCTTCATTTTCATTTAAACATGATGCATCGGTTTGGCAAGAATAACCTATCTCTGCCAGATGTTCCATCTGCAATAATTGATCTTCATTTGTCTTCTCCATCACTTGTGTCTACCTATCTTGGTTTTGATTTGTTGATGTATGCAGATTCTCTCAAACTTGGTAGGCAGTGAGAGTTGTATTGATTGTTTGTGGTATGCTCCATCTTTGGTTGGAAAAGACTAGTGCATTTCGTTGTTTCCATTTATACCAACCCAGAAAAGCAGATGATTCTATTGATGTTTTGATTGTGGGAAATGGTCTTGATGTTTTCCATCAATGAGTTGGATTCCAATTCTTCTGCCTGAATATTTGCAGTTAGATGTATTAGGGTAGAATCAAAGATAATTACATTTAGGTATGTTACATAGAATATATACATATGAGCTTATCTAAGTATGGAAATAACATATGTGCATAAAACTAATGACTAAATCATGTATATATGATTGTATCCTAATATCCCCCCTCAAGACGGAGCACTAGTAGTGAGACCGATCTTGTTGCACATGTATTGAAACCGAGCTCGGTTGAGAGGTTTGGTGAGAACATCTTCTAGCTGATCATGAGTAGACACATGTTGCACCCGAAGTTGATTGGTCTGGACCTTTTGGCAAACAAAGTGGTAGTCTAGAGTAAGGTGCTTCATGCGGGAATGAAAGACGGGGTTAGCACTTAGATACGTAGCGCCTTTGTTGTCACAATATATGGTTGGCGTGTTGTTGAGCTTGATACCAAGTTCACGTAGTAGAGAGAACAACCAGGCGAGTTCGGTGGTAGTAGCGGTAATGGATCGATATTCAACTACAGTTGGGGAACGGGCTAGACCTCCTTCTTTCTTGGATGACCATGCGATGGGGTGACTGCCAAAGTAGACGAGATACGCGCCGATTGATTTGTAGTCATCACGATCTCCAGCCCAATCTGCATCAGTAAAGGCGTGAATTAGTGGTGAATTCCGAGAGGAGAAGAAGATACCTTTGCTCATTGTTCCAGCGAGATAGCGGAGAAGTCGTTTGACCGCATTCCAATGAGTTGTAGTGGGACAATGCATAAACTGTGATAGCTTGTTGACAACAAAGCTAATGTCCAGACGTGTGAGAGATAGGTATTGGAGGCTGCCGATAACCGCATGATACTCTTTCGGATGCGGAAGGACTTCACCGCCATGTAGTGTATGTGTGGTAGTCGGACACATAGGTGTAGGGACCGGCTTAGCTTCAAGCATCTTAGTGCGGTGTAGTAAATCTGCAATATACCGAGTTTGAGTTAGTAATATGCCTTTAGAAGTTCGGTGAACCTCAATACCTAGAAAATAAGACAAGTCATTGAGATCTTTAAGAGAGAAACGAGTAGAAAGGGGCTTTGATGAAAGTATGAAGCTGGTCCGGTTTGTTGCTGGTGATGACTAAGTCATCGACATAAACGAGCATGTAGAGTAAAGTGCCATCTTTGTTGTAGAAAAAGAGAGATGCATCCGCCAAGGAGTTGATGAAACCATATTGGAGAAGATAACTTTGTAACTCATTATACCACGCCCGAGGTGCTTGTTTGAGACCATAGATTGCCTTGTGAAGTTTACAAACAAAGGATGGGTGGAGTAGATCATAAAACCCAGGTGGTTGAGTCATGTAGATTTCTTCAGCAAGGGTGCCTTGTAAGAATGCGTTGTTAACGTCAAGTTGGCGAAAGGGCCAATTACACGAGACCGCAATGCTTAGAATTTGACGGATCGTGGCTGGTTTAACCACCGGGCTGAATGTATCCTTGAAATTGATGCCAGGTCGTTGATGAAAGCCTTTGGCGACTAGGCGTGCTTTGTATCGTTCCACTGCAGCATTAGACAAACGTTTAATTGTGAAAATCCAACGACAACCAACAATGTTAGAAGCATTAGAAGAGGAAACAAGAGTATAAGTG
>OVBE01004504.1:0-22970 GCA_900406425.1 Iberis pinnata | reverse complement strand
CTTGCTTGCCCTCAAGAAAGTAATTCCGAAGCCTGGAAGAGAAGTTTGAAAACGGGAACTCAGAACAATATATGATGGCAAAATAGGTAATATCAATATCCAGGTTCCTAGTTCTATAATGCAATCCAAATCTCATCCCACTTAAAAACCTTAGCCATACTCATCATAATTCATTCCAGATCAGTTCTAACTTCCACAATGAATTCAAATTCATTTACCCCTTTAACATTCATTAAGCAGGAACCGTGGATCAAGCCATGCACATTCAATGAACTCATTTGGTTAAGGGACATGTTAAAGGATGAAAATGACCCCTTTATGCAATGGCTAACAATTCAGAACATGGTTCTCTCAAAAGGGAATGAGCTTTAGCATAAGGCTAAAGGTAAGAACACTTAGATGCATACAAGAACATAATCCCATATGCCCAATGTCAATGAAACCAAAATTTCCCTGATTCTACCCGGTAGGAGACCATAATTCTACCCTTTTAAATCTTGAAGTGATCTTAGTTGTTCACATTTTTTCCCTTTTTCATCCTTTTCCTTAACTGTTCTTAGAAGAGGGTTCTTCCTTATTTGACTGCTAGCGGATTTGGGGATTTCCAAATTTCAATGCCTATGGCTTCTGACCTTTTTCATTGTTCACTAACTTCTTTGGTTTTACCATTTTTATTTCCTTGTCATTTCCTTTTCAGATTCTGCACTAGCCATATTTTCATATCATTTTTCCCCCAAACCCTTTACTAGCCCAATTTGTTTCTTTTTCCTTTCCTTTTCTCTCCTAAGGTTCATAACTCTACCCTTTCTTTTACAAGCTACCCACATTCTTTCATTCTCTTTCAAACTAACCCCAATACCACATAATAAAAACACACCTAGTCTAATCTAGTCCAAAAAGCGTGGACTAGAACTACATTAGATTCTATTCCTATCAGTTCGAACCTAACAGTTTCTGCCAAGCTCATTCCATAAAAGACCTGACACTCAGTAATAAATTCATGGTTTGAAAGAAGGCAAGGTTCAAGGGTATGGAGTCTACTTGGTCTAACAAGAGTGGTAAAATGGTAGAAGATAACCCAAATATGTATATACTATCAATGAGTTCGATATCCAGCACACAAAAATGATAATAAATCGTCAGTTTTAAGTTCTAATAGACAGGGGAAAACTTCATATCACAACATGCTTCAGAAGACAAAGGATCATGCAAATTCACATTCCAAGCATGGTGCAGTTTTACTTCAGACTAAATCATGATGCATTAGACAACTAATAACCAGGGTACTGATTCTATCTAAGAAAACAATACACTTACAAGGTTATTATCATCCTAGTTCTCTATGTAGATGCAGATGACAAACTTATGATCCTAACAACCTAAATGCAACTATATGAACACTCTGTTTTTTAGAAAATGATTTTCGAAAAAAATCAATTTTTTTGTTTTTTTATGCCTTAGATGCAAAATTGAAATAAGAAAACAAATAAACATGATTAGTACCTACTAAAATCTCCCTCAAACTTAAATTACACAGTCCCTTGTGTAATAAATACTCAAAGGGGAATTCAGGACCAAAACGCAGCAAAAAAAGAAAATATGTTATGGTATATAAAATGAAAAGGGTTTGGAGTGGTACTATATTCAGGTCGAGTTGAAGAAGATGGCTGATCGAGATCATTTGGTGGCTCGATCATAATTCCTTCAGTGGCTCGATCATAATGCCTTCGTGGCTTGATCATAATGGCTTCAGTGGCTCGAAGAAATCATTTATGTGGCTCAATGATGATGTTGGCGTGGCGCAATCGAGGAATACTTGTCCGCAGCTTGATCACACTTCATCTGGCTTCATGGAAGCATTCAACTGGCTCGATCTAATGCTTCATGTGGCTCGGTCAGAACTTAATCAAAGTGATTTGGAATACACCAAAGCGTCATAGTTCTGACTTAGTCATTTCTCTTCACCACTTTAAAACGTGTTTCAGGCTCGCCTGTGACTTCCTCAAGTTAACCCAGCTTTCCTCTTTTCCCATACCAAGTGTCCACAACATGATCGATGGTACATAAAACACCAAAACCAAACAAAAACTTAAATGCGTCAAAAGAAAAACCAAACATGAATTTAAAATTCTCTATGTTCAGGGATAGACATGGGACTTCCTCCTAAGTGAGATTGTTTAAATTCACTAAGCTTGACTTACTGTTTAAGCTCTAGTGACCATGAGACAGTCCAACAAGGAGAACCAAAGTCATTTCACCAGGTTTTCTTCCTCGACGTATCCAACCACCATTGTTCCGGTTGACTTAGTTGTTCAGTTTCGACCTCTTATATGGTTCCACAACAAGTATGATTTCTCCACCAGGCATGATCTCCTTGATTATGAAGTTTCTGGGGCGTTTTTGGTATACATTCCCTGGATAGTGCGCGAGCGTTGGGTTGAGCGGAAACACTTGATCACCCCTCTTGAGGTCTATTGTTAGGGTTCAAAGATCAAAACTGTTTTCATAGTTGGTTGTGCCCAGAGTGGGCTTCTGAGGTGAGATGTGCTAAGGCTGGTGCTCGAGCTTAGAATCCTCTTCTTCAGAAATGGGAGGTTTACTCTCATCAGTTGCTATCGCCAGTTTTTTGTTTTCTTCTTACTATACAGAAACTGTTTCATATGGTTCTTTGAGAACCCCAAATGCTTCATGATGCTCTGAAATCTTGTTTCGGTCCTTCATAAAATCATACTCCAATGAGTCACTGCTTGAGTACCCATCTTCATGGTCTTTTTCATCCATCCCATTGATAGAGAATAGCTAACCTTGGATTGTAGGCTTCTTTGTCTTGCCCTTGATGTTGAAAACCATCTTTGGACCGTTCCTCGTGTTCAACCTGATGTTGCCTTTCTTGACATTGATCACAACTCCAACCGTAGCTAAGAATGACCATCCCAAGATTAGTGGATTTTTTGGTTCCTTGTCGATATCCAACACCACAAAGTGTGTGGGTATCTCTACACTCCCAATCTTGATGGGTAAGTTCTCCAAAAGTCCATGAGGGTTCCTGATGAATATGTCAGCCAAAAGAAAAGATATGTTGGAAGCTTTATACTCATTGAACCCCATCTTCTTGGCAACAAAGAAAGGCATTAAGTTAATGTAAGCTCCTAAATCGCATAAGCATCTGTTGAAGGTCAATGGTCCTCGTGAACATGGTAAGGTGAATGAGCTAGGGTCTTCATGCTTCTCTGCTATTATGGCATTATATTCATCATTTTGTACCAGCATTCCTTGATCTTCACCCTCCTTCATGGATTTCTCAAAGATTTTCAGGTATTTTGTCATTATCTCCTTCTTGAACCGTGATGGGAATGGCAACCTTGGGATATAAGGTGGTGGAACACATGGTGTTTCCTTCACCTTTGAAACAGATAACTTTTCACCAAGAACAGGCTTAACTCTGGCAGCTGACTCTGATTTCGTCCATGTTAAGAAATCAGTTTCAATTTTTGCAGAATCTGCATTTTCAGCTCCATGTAAGCTCAAATCCCCCCAAACTTGAGCAAAACTGTCCTCAGTGATGTGAGTAGAACAAGTATGAGAAGAAAAGTTAGGGGTACTTCATAAGAAGATGGCATAGACATGTGCATACTCTTTTGGGTTCTGAATTGATTTGCCAGGAAGTTTTCCATTTGTGGTAGGAACCGAAACAGAAGTGGAAGCAGACTTGCTCTCCAAAGCAGTAACCCTTGAAGAAGTTGTTCTCCATTTGTGGTGGAGTTCACTAAACGTCTTAGTTGTTTCCATTGCACTATTTGCTTGACATTGAAGAAGTTGTTGAAACATTGCATCAATGTTGGAAAGTGGAGCTTGAGGAAGGTTAGAGGTGAAATTAGAAGGTGCTCCTCCATGATGATGTTGCTGGAACCCATTATGAACTTGTTGCTTAGGTGCAAAACCTTGGTTCTGTTGTTGACCATAGTTGATGAAGGGCTTAGCTTGTTGTTGGTGTCGAGGTAGACAATCTTGATCTTGAGGATTTGCTACAGTGTTGTTGCGGTAGGACAGGTTGGGGTTGGGGTTGTCGTTGTAGTTAACGAACCCTTTTTTGTAGTCGTCCTTGTTTTGAATGTAGCTAATCTTTTCTTGTTGATCAGTCATCCCTCCTTGCATCTGAACTTGCTTTTTGTCACTTATGAAGTGAACTAGATGCTGCTGTGCAAGGAGTATCTTATCGAACTTCGCATTCAGAGCTTTGAGGTCCCTCCATGTTTTGTCATCAGAATCATTGGTGGCCCATGGAGTCCGATCATAGTCTTCATTGTAATTTCCATCGGATTCTGCTAAGTTCTCCACTAGCTCCCAACCATCATCAACACCTTGGTTCAGGAACCTCCCATTGCTTGCTGTATCAAGTAACATTCTGATTCTGTGGAGGGATGCATTGCTGAATCCATGGTGTTATCATTGCAACATGCACCCTTTGAACCTTTCCCAAGCTTCACAAAACGTCTCAACATTCCTCTATGCAAAACCAGATATGTCATTGCGAAGTCTAGTCGTTCTTGAGTTTGAGAAGAATTTGGCAAGCTTTGTCACCCAAAGAGAAGGGAAAAAGACGTAATTTGAATGAGTCCTCACTCACACCATTAATCTTGGTGAGACTGTAGAATCTGTCAAACTCGTCCAGGTGGTCGAGTCGATCCTCCATTGGTAAGCCATGAAACTTCTTATCTGAACCATAGCTATCAAGTTGTGCTTGATCTCAAAATTATTGTTCTCGACAGTAGGTGGGTTAATTCCATAGCATTGTGTGTGAATGTTCCGGTTGTCACCTGCCCCAATGGAGTGATGATTATCGTGGTTAATTTTCTCCATTAGAAAAGAAAACACATGAAATTCACTAACAAGGAGAAAACATAAATCATTAAAGTAAAAGAATGTGAACTTGATCTCAATTGATCCAAAATCCAGAATGTAACAAACAAAAACCCAATTGGAAATGGCGCCAATGTGATAACAAGTATTTTATTTGTGTCGGTGAATTCATGTCTAGATTATCATGCCATTGAAGTATAGATAGGTGTTAATCCAAATGGGTGTGATGCTAACACTCTAGATGCACATGGAACTATTAATTCAAGCTAAATAAGAAAATGGGGTTTTACTAACAGTTCCTAAATCATTAGAGCATAGCATGAAGTAAAACAGGAAACGAAAGCAAGCATTCATAAATATAAACTAAAGATAGATAGCAAGTGAAACTAAAGCAGGAAAGTAAAATGGGTAAAAATGCAATTAAATGGGAAGCAGTTCCTAAGAATGGGGGTAATTGACCAATGATCCTCCTTGTACTCCCTAGACATCTAATATACCTCAAACAATGAGCTAATCCCTAGACAGCAGATTCATATGCAGCCAAGTCCAATATCTTGATAAATGGATTCATCCAAAGCAATCACCATACCTAACTCTCGTTAACGGTACACTACCTACCAGGCATGATGAACCAATCTAGTAAAACCAATAAGCACCCTAAAAACTAATCTCTTAGGCTAGGTACGCAATTCTATGAAATCACCATATTCAGGCATTTCATTGAACACCTTCTGGGTGCTTAAATGCCTAACATCATATTTCAATTGATCATAATGAAATCATCATTAAGAGCAATGAAATAGAAGGGATGTAGATGCAATCAAACTTAGGTACCTAGGAAGAACAGGAAATCAACACCAGTCTACCACATCCTCAGGAACCTAAGATAACTACTCACTACGCATATAAGGTGAAAAATCAGAAAAACTGGAAAGCATAGCTACTAAGTAAGACATTAAGATCAAAAGTCAAACGATGAAGAACAGCAAGATCACATTAAATATGAAAACGTGATGAAGATGAAGAACAAAACAAAAAATCAAAGATGCAGAGGATAAAGATGAAGAACAACAAGAACACTAACCCAGAAAAGCAGAGTAACAATGAAACAGTAGCAAAACAAGAAATAATGATCAAGGTAAAAACAAGATTAAAAGCATAAATTTGTACATCAACATGCACCAGATAGTTCACAACCTAAATCTAAGGATGAAAATAAAGAAATCAGAAGATAAACACAAACTTAATCAAAAAGATGGGTTTGAACATGAAGAACAACAAAGCAAAAACAGAGAGAATATTAAACCTAAGAACAAACCCAAAATGGCTTAAAAATAAAGCCTCCCCGAATGGAGGCGTTTTTAGGGCTTTAATAGTTGTTCAGAAACGCCCTAAAAACACTGGTTTATCATGAAACCGAGTTGTTTGGAGATGTTTGGCTTGATCATGGTGATCGAGCCACGAAGAAAAGTGATCGAGCCAGCAAGGAGAGTGATCGAGGCGGGTGAAGCAGGATAATCAACATGAGCTGGCTGGGTGATCGAGCCGAAGGAGTTGGTAATCGAGCCAAAAGATGTTCGGCTCGATGAGAACTTGGCATGTGATCGTGACGAAGAAATCTTGGTGATCGAGCCAAAGATGGAAGTTGCGGCTGGCTCGATATAGGCTCGAGGGTGAAAGTTTCTTAGGCTCATTGGTAAAGTTGGCCCATGATCGAGCCATGATGCGGGTTGATCGAGCCAACTTCGGGCTTGGTTCTTCCTTTCCGTTCTCCTTGTCCAAAATTGCACTTATGTTCTTAACACTCCTCAAAGTCCTGAAAAATATCCAAAATGCATATATATGCAAGTGTTAATGCAAAAATTTCTAAAAAACACAAACTTAGTAATAAGTCTATGGATGCAACATATTTACAACTAAAAGACCCTAAAATGATGTTAAATGGCTTCCTAAAACCACTAAAATGCAGAGACATCAAAACTAAAATGGTGGAGACTCTCTTAGTATTAATTAAAATTACA
The DNA here is from genome assembly GCA_900406425.1 of Iberis pinnata. NCBI lineage: Eukaryota > Viridiplantae > Streptophyta > Magnoliopsida > Brassicales > Brassicaceae > Iberis > Iberis pinnata. The sequence goes on along the minus strand of OVBE01004504.1, from coordinate 16,089 downwards.
TAAAGCCGCGAGGCGGTAGGTTAACAAAGCCATGTACGGTCAACCAAACTAAAACCAGCCACACTCGACCAAAATCATAACCTAAACAGGGAACATACTCCATTTGTAGATAAACGTGCACTCCTTAGAAGCCAGAACACGACCATCGCGTATTCATCCACAAGTAGCCATCCTGACTTCTTCCAAAACAGAGGAACCAGAGATTAGAGTCCAACGCTCCCAAATCATCTCTTCGATCTGAGAGAATAAAAACTACATTTTCACACCTCTTCATGTAACCTGAAATCTTTTCCATCTCGGTGTTATACAAATAGTCGAGATGTTTAGTACGCCACAAGGTACCCACATAACTACGAGATTCACGATACTCCTCGAAGGACAGGTACACTTTCTTGAACTAATGGTTTGGCCCATTCTAGTCAGCCACGCTGAAGTCTGAGCCCACGACAGAGTTTAGTCGCCCACGATAAAGTCTGGTTGCTCACAACTAATTCTGGTTGCCCATGATAAATTCTTGTTGCCCACTATGTAGTCTGGTCGCCCACGACAAAGTCTGACTGACCATGATGAAGTCTGGTCATCCACGATGAAGTCTGGTCACCCACGACGAAGTCTGGTAACCCACGATGATGAATTCTGGTAAACCACAAGGAAGTTTGGTTGCCCACGACGACCTCTGGCCGCTCATGACAAATTCTGGACACCCACGATGAAGTCTTGTCGCCCACGACGAATTTTGGTCACCCATGATGAAGTCTGGTCGCCCACGATAAAGTCTAATCACCCACAAAAAAGTCTGGTCACTCACGAAAAAATCTGACGTCTCACGATGAAGTCTAGTCTCCCAAGATAAAGCTTTCGAATTTTAACCATCGATTCCGCCTGACTTACTTTTGAGGTGGGGGCTAACTCTTGGGGTCAAAAATGGTCACGATGAAATACATTTCTAAAAATCAAAACTGAAATTTTAATCACACGATACGAACATCAAATCGCACTAGTTGAATCATCCCGATCAAATTAACAAGCCGCGATACTTACGAAAGACCATAAGGAATATGCTTCAGAAGAATCGGACAACAATTGTAGAATTGCTAAGCGGTCATCTCTATACTCTCTTATCCTTAGTCGAGAAGTTTTTTTCCATCGAGTTTTCCTATCACTAAGATTTTACCGAGGCAAGATGGTCCGCTTATGTCCGATATTAGACTAGAGCACTCGAAATGAATGGCCAAGGTATACGAGAAACCTCGACGAATACACAATCTCCAAAAAACGCTTTAATCTTGAGCATCTCTACGGAAAGCACAAATCATGCTCAAATACAAACAATACAGAAGTTTTTGGACATACATTCATCACGCCAGTTAACAAGATGAATCGAAAACATTCATTTCGCCAACTGGTGAGATGAATCTGTGTAAGAAATTCATCTCTCCAGTTAGTGAGATGAATCGGAAATATTCATTTCGCCAACTGGAGAGATGAATCGGTTCAAGAAATTCATCTCGCCAGTTAGAAAGATGAGTCAGAAACATTCATCTCTCCAACAGGCGAGATGAATTGCTTGTGCATATTCATCACGCCAACATTCATCTCGCCAACTGGCGAGATGAATCTGCGCAAGCAATTCATCTCGTTAATTAGCAAGATGAATTGGAAACATTCATCTCACCAATTGCTGAGACGAATCTGCGGAAGCAATTCATCTCCCAAGTTTGCGAGATGAATGTTTTCGATTCATCTCGCTAACTGGCAAGATGTATACGTGCAAGCAATTCATCTCGCCAGTTAGCAAGATGAATCGAAAACATTCATGTCGCTAACTGGCGAGATGACTATGTGCAAGCAATTCGTCTTGCCCTTTAGCGAGATGGATGGGAAACATTCATCTTGCCAATGGGAGAAATGAATCTGTGCAAGCAATTCATCTCACCAGTTGGCGAGATGAATCCGTGCAAGAAATTCATCTCGCCAGTTGGCGACATAAATTTTGAATTAGAAAATTCATCTCGCCAACTTGCGAGATGAATTACATGCGCGCTTCGTGTCAATTTAGACATATCATCTCTCATTTTGTATCATTCCGAGTTTTTGTTGGGGTTTTATGATAAAACTCTTAAAACTTGTTTCTTTCGTGCAACTACTCCTCTCGAATCGTGAAAGAACCGTGAATTTCGTATTAATCAATCATATGTTATGGTGACGGTCGACTTAGACTTTGATGTTGTTCCACTTACGTGATTGTATCGTTCCGTGAAAGTACGTTTCTAGACAAGAACCATAAAAGTCGCATAAATCGTAAAACGTTCCAACAAGGCCTAAAGCACGATAATGTTTCCAGATAGGAATCATTCCCAAGCACAATGGCGGTCAAAGCTTGTCCTGCAAGCCAAAGAGAAATGGAAGAAATCCAGAAAACGAAGATTTATGTAGAAGAATCAATCAAGAAAGGAAGATTTCCACGAAAGAACGGAAAACGGATAAACCATGAAGTCTATATAAGAGAGATGAAGAGAAGGGGCGCATACACGTTCAATTCATGTTCAACTTTCCATACCGAAATAGTTAGGGCTTTAGATTGTTTTCTGCATTTATTAGGGAGCTGTGACTTAATTAGGTCTACTAGTCTTAGGTATTCGTGTTAAAGAATTTTGCAACAGCTCACATATCCAAGGATTATCACCTATTGCAACGCGCTCATATGAAGATTCGGATTAAGAATTCTTTTGCCCTATTTTTTTTCTTAAATTCACATTTGTATTCTCGTATTATCTTGTTCTGATCTTTCCGTAACTAACAAAATTCGATAGTACAAATTTTGGTTCCCACATGAATGATGAGCCATCTTTAGGATTTCTTCTCGCAAGCCATGAATCTAGGGAACAATTATTCTTCCTATCAAAAGTAATGTTCCATCATCCGCTAGGTGATATTCATTAACATCTATTCAGTCTGGAGTGTGTAATTCATCTATTATCACTTTAAACTTTGAATCTTGTTTCAGTTGTTATCCGATTCTTTGTATGAGACCAGGTTGATTAACGGCATGAAATCCCAATGGCTCACTACTTTCTCCTTCTAATCGCGATAATACCACCATTTTAAATCCCCTTGTTAAAGTTTTCAAATCGGTTATGATGTTAGCATCTCCTCTTCCACAACTTAACGCATCCGCCACAACATTAGCTTTCCAATGATGATAAAGGATCTTAAGATCATACTTAAGACTCTTTTGATCAGTTCGGACATCCACTTCTTCTCCGTATAAGTACGATCTCCAAATCTTTTGGGAAAAATATACAGTCGCAAATTTTAAGTCATGGGTGGGATAATTCTCCTCATGCTTCCACACCTGTCTCGATGCATAAGTAATCATTTTATCACCTTGCATTAACACACATCCCAAACCCACTTTTGAGGCATCCGTATAAAAAGTGAAAGGTTTCCTCTGTTTCAGTAAGGATAAAATAGGTGATGAAATTAACCCTTGCTTTAATCGAGTGAATGCTTCTTCTGCTTCTTCAGTCCATTGGAAATTTCCCCTTTTCTTGTTAATAGAGTTAATGGTTTAGCCATACTTGAGAAGTTCTTCACAAACTTCCTATAATAGCCGACTAGACCTAAGAAGCATCTCAATTCTGATGCATTTTCCAGTTACAGCCATTCTTGGACAACTTTCATCTTTTCTAGATCAGTAGAGACTCTTTCTTCCAATACTTTATGGCCTAAAAATCCAATCTCTCTTTTCCAGAAATTACACTTGCTAAACTTAGCTTCTCAATATTTCTAACACCAATCTTAAACGCTTCTCGTGATCCTCATCACTAAGCGAGTATATGAAAATATCATCGATGAAAATGTTGACAAAATCATCCAATTATTCTTTGAAGACCTCGTTCATGAGTCTCATGAAGGTTGTTGGTACGTTAGTCAACCCGAACAGCATCACAATGAACTTGTAGTGCCCATAACGCTTTCTGAAAGCGGTTTTTTGAATATCAGTATTGGAGATTGGGATCTAATGATAACCAGAGGCTAAATAAATCTTTGAGAACCAACTTTCGCCTTGTAGTTGATCAAGTAACTCATTGATTCTTGGTAATGGGTACTTATCTTTAATAGTTACGTTGTTGATCCCTCGATAATCAATACATAGCCATATGCTTTCGTCTTTCTTTTCCATGAACATAATTGGATCACCCCACGGCAATGAACTTGGTCTAATGATACCCTTGCAAACAAGGTCTTCCAATTGTTTTTTTAACTCTGCAAGTTCCGCTGGAGCCATTTGATATGGTTTCTTTGTATTTGAGTTGCACCGGGTTCGAGAGTTATGGTGGAAGGATCATTTCTATATGGCGGTAATCCTTCCAATGGTTTAAATACATCTTGGAATTCTCTTGCTACCAGAATCATCTCCAAACTCTCTTCTTCTTCCAAAACATCTTCTAATGTGGTCAAAGTTACAAGATAAATTTCTCCATCATCTAACTCAATTTCCATCCTTAGATCTAATTTAAGTGATATTCCAATACTTGGACATATCTCGTTATAGGAAGTTAATGGACCGCTGCAATCTTTCAAAATAATACACCCCTTCCCATATTCAAGGTTTTCTTAGTATGTCGATAACCAGTCCATTCCCAAAATTACGTCATGTTGATTCAAAGAAGTAACTAAGAGGTTTGCGAAAAACATCTTCCTCTCAATTTCGACAGGTACTCCGACAATGCAAGTCTTGGCTTAAAGGATTTGGTTACTGGGTTTTCTAATGGGCACACTGACCTTTATACTAATAAAGGTCCCTTCAAAACTCTTCACGGCCATAGGTGACATAAAACTATTCGCCGCACCCGTGTCATACAGAACGTGAGTGGAAACTACACGTAATGCCCTCTTCCATTGCATTGATAACAAAAAAAGAAAGGTTTCCATGGGCGGAACAAACATACACGGTACTTGAGATCCTCTTCCATGTCTGCACCCATTAAACGGAACTCTCCCACAATCCTGTCCACGTCTAGCAAACTGCTCATGACTTGAAGGCAAATACTCACGTGTTACGTGTACATGGCTGTTAAAATTTTGTGGCGTCGGTCTAGATGTTGCATCATGTTTTTCTGGTAATCCCTTGATAATAGGATTTTTTAGTGTTTCTACCTCAAATCCTATTGTACTATCATAGTCATTGTAGTACAATAGGTATCAATCCAAATCAGGGAAATTAACGTATGAGAATCTAATTTAGTCTAAGACAAAATAGATTTTTGGTTCAAAGAAAACATTATATATTAAGCATTAAACATAAAAGTCAACTAAAAGTCAAATACAGTTAAAGTCAACAGTAATAGAAAAAGTCAACAGAAAATTGAAATGTAAACAAAAGTAAAAGGCTAAGCAAACAGGCAAAATTAATTGACTCGGATGATCAAATGTTGTTCTATGATGTTAATACTCACATTCCAGTGCTAATCATTGGTCTAGAATTACCTTAATTAGACTAATCCACTCTCATGGCACTAATCTTTCTCTTAATGATGCAACTAAAAACAATCTCTTGGATAATTACAAAATCTAGAGGAAATAAGATTTAATTAATGATAGACCACAAAAATAACTAAAAACAATATCTTGGATAATTTCATTTAGCAAACAATTGTTGGTCCAAGAATTACATCGAACACATTTCGGGCACAATTCATCCTAAGATCTAAACTTAAGTGACTGATGTCTATGCATTTTAGTGGTTTTAAGAAGTCATTTAACATCATTTTAGGGTCCTTTAGTTGTAAATATGTTGCATCCATAGACTTTATTAGTAAGTTTACATTTTTTGGAAGTTTTGAATTAGCATTTGCATACATACACATTTTGGAGGTTTTTCAGGAATTTCAGGAGTTTTCAGAACGTTACTGCGAATTTGGAGAAGGAAGGGAAAATGCATGGGATGAAACCAAATCAATGTTAGCTCAAGTCGGATGCAACCAAAACTTATGACGCGCCCAAGCCAAGTACCTCAGCCAAGCATTGCTCACCTCGATAGCGTGGCTCGATCAACCATCGAGCCAGCGCATTAGTGGCTCGATCAACCACCAAGCCAAGCATCTTTTTCGTGTCGAGCTCCTTTCGGCCAAACCTTCGGCTTGAGCGCCAATTTTCTTCATGCATCGACCATCGAGCCACCTCTCTTGCCAGCTCGATCACCCTCTTCTTCTTGGCCTCGAACATCCAACCATCAAGCCAGCTCCCCACACCATCGAGGCGACCAACTCAACCACGAAGCCCACATAGAGCCAGCCGCATCCTCTCGGCCTCAACCACGTTCCTCTAGCTCGATCACACGCACATTTTTCGGCTAGATCACCCACCATTATGCTTCTAAGCTGCCTTGATCACTCTTCTTCATGGCTCGATCACCATGACCAAGCCAAGCATCTCCGACCCGACTAACTCAGTTTCAGGACAAACCGGACCCACGACCAAGATCAATCATTACATTTTGTCTTTTAGTGCTTTTAGGGTTTTTCTGAACAACTATAAAAGCGCCTCCATTTGAAACAAGCTTTTATTTTTTAGCCATTTTGGATTTGTTCGTAGGTTTATTTTCTCTCTATTTTTTCTTTGTTGTTCTTCATGTTCAAACCCATATTTTTGATTAAGTTTGTGTTTATCCTCAGATTTCTTCATTTTCATGCTTAGATTTAGGTTGTGAAGTATCCATTGCATGTTGATCTAAGCAATCAAACTTATGCTTTCATGTTTTCCTGATTTTGCACCCAGCATGCGTAGTAAGTAGTTACCTTAGGTTCCTGAGGATGGGGTAGACTGGTGTTGATTTCCTATTCTTTCAACGCTCCTAAGTTTGATTGCATCCAGATCCCTTCGGTTTTATTGCTCTTCATGCTAATTTCTTTCTGATCAATTAAAATATTATATTTGGTATTTCAGCACTCAGAAGGTGTTCAATGAAATGCCTGAACATGGCGATTTCAAAGATTTGCATACCTAGCCTAAGAGATTAGATGTCTAGGGTGCTTATTGGCTTTAGGAGATTGTTTCTTCATGCCTGCTAGGTAGTGTACCATTAACGAGAGTTAGGTCTGGTGATTGCTTAGGATGAATCCACTTATCAAGAGATTGGACTTGGTTTCATATGAATCTGTTGTCTAGGGGTTAGCTCATTGTTTGAGGTATGTTAGGTGTTTAGGTAGTTCAGGAAGGATCTCTGGTCAATTGCCCTCATTCTCAGGTTCTGCTTACCACTTGATTGCATTTTTACCCATTTTACTTTCCTTCTTTAGTTTCACTTGCTGTCTATCTTTAGTTTCTGTTTTTGCAAGCTTGCTTTCGTTTCCTGTTTACCTCATGCATGTTTGTTATGTTCTGTTCATTTAGGACCTGTTAGTAAAACCACCATTTTCTTATTTAGCTTGAATTAGTAGTTCCATGTGCATCTAGAGTGTTAGCATCACACCCATTTGGATTGACAACGATCTATACTACAATGACATGTAAGTGTGATAGGAACTGATAACCCCTTGATACACCACTATACAACATTGACACACTTAAAATTCTTGTTATCAGTGATCAAGTCAAATATATCATTATGAACACTTATTGAATGAAGATCTAAGCTATTAAACTCCTAAACAACATATTCAATCATCTAATCAACCTATTCTACCTAACCTATAACAGATAACACACAAGTTCTAATGATGAAAATATGTATAATCATGATTAAAAACAGAAAATAAAAGAAGAATAACAATCACAACCAAGATTAAACTTCAAATTAAGCAACAATTCAAAATGTTAACAAAGTATTCTGAAGAGAAAAAGAGATAAAATCTAAGATAAGATTTCTAAAAATTAAGTCTAAAAGCCTTAAATACTAGTCGACTAATGGTCTTGGTTAACCCAAAAACATGTGGGTTAACTCATAAAGAAATGGGTAAAAAAATGATTAGTTAACTTGTTGAATATCACTTTTTCTGCTAAGTACCGAGTCATCAAACCGGTACAGGTCCTCGGTAGGGCTCGGTCTTCTTCTGTATCGGGTCATTCAGCCGATACAACATAGCTTGTATGACTGTATCGGGCTAAGTGCATAGGCTAGTTCATGTCGGCATGGCTCCCTCCTTTCTGCACGGGGTAATTCAAGCTGGTACGCACTGGCTGGTATAGGGTTAGCGGGAAATTTGTATAGCCTAGATTTTCTGTTATGTATTCCCACTCTGTTGTATCAACCTTTTCCAGCCGGTACACACTGGCCGGTATTGTCGTATAAGGCCATGTATACCGCTTGGCCTATCCGATACGACCTGGTGCTAAGCTGTATCGGCCAATTCGTCCAGTATGGCTTGGCCGATATGATTCCTAACTTTCCCTTTTTTGCTCCTTTGATCTTTTCTCATGGCTTCGATCATTAATTTTGCTCCGCACACCTAAACCACCTGAAATATACTAATATATGCAAAATGCAGCCTATCTAAAGCTAGATGCAAGCTAAACAACTCAAAATGTAATGGAAATTGGTGTCAAAAAGTCTTAAAAAGCAAAGATATCAAATCGTCCAAACTTGATCATTGCTTGCCCTCAAGCATGTAATACATAAGCCTGGAAAAGAGGTTTCAAAGTAGGAACTCATAACCAAAAAATGCTGATGAATTAAGTGATATCGATGTCCGAGTGAATAGTTCTAAAACGCAAACCAATTTCATTTTAATTAAAAATCTTAGCCATACTCATCAAAGCTCAATTTGATATCAGGCCTAAGTTGCACGTACATTCAAATCCATTTATCTCTTTAACAGTCATAAAGTGGAAACCATGAATCAAGTTATGCAAATTCATTGAATTCATTTGGCTAAAGGACTAGTTTAAGAGACAAAATGGTCCCTTTATGTTGTGGTTTTTCCATTCAAAATAAGGATCACTCAAAAAATAAAATGAGCTTTAGTAGAATTCTAAACGTGAGAACACTTAGATGCATACATGAATAGGATCTCATCTACCCATAAACCAAAAATCTTAAAGCCTTCTTATTTTAAATCTGATGATGGATCCTATTTCTACCCATGAAACTCCAAAGTAACCAACTTAATTCTCATTCCTTTTCATTCTTTCTTATTCTTAACTTAGGAGAGGATTCACTTTCTATTTCTAAAGCTTTTACTTCTTTTGTATTACATTTCTGTTTTTGCATTAAGCCATACTTTTTACTTCCCAAATCCTTTACTAGATAACACCATTTTTATGTTCCCCTCCTAAGCTTTCTTAAGTGTTCCTTTTCTTTGTCTACCTTTCCTTAAACCCTTCTTTCCTTTTCCCAATCCCCCTAAATTATCCAAAGTTTATTCCCAACTTATCCTATCTAGTTCAAAAATTGTGAACCAGAACTACATGAGATTCAATTCCTGTCAGTTCAAACCTAACACTTTCTACCAAGCTCATTCTGCAAAAGGCATGCCACTCATTAATAAACAAATAGCTTGAAAGAAAGCATGTATAAGGTGGAGAATCTACTTAGACTAACAAGAGTGGAAAAATGAAGAAAGAAAATCCAAGTATGTATATTCTAACCATGAGTTCAAATCCAATGAATAAACATGATAAGAAAAGTCAAATTCCAGTTCTAATAGATAGTAAACTTCAGATCGCATCACGCTTCGGAAAAAAAGATCATGCAATTTCTCATCCCAAGCATGGTTCAGATTTAGTTAAGATTCGATTCGGATGCATTGGACGACTAATAACTGGGGCAACGACATCAATTAGTAAAGGAGAATATTTACAAGGTAAAGATCATCCTAGTTCCCATGCAAATGCAAACAAACCTAACAAGACTAAATGCAATCCTAGTAAGCCTAGTGCAACTAAATGAACATTTTTTAAAAAAACAATTTTCGAAACTTTTTCAATTTTTTATGATTTTCTATGCCTTAGATACCAAATTTGAGACAAGAGAACAAATACACAACATTAGATACTTTCTAAACCCTCCCCCAAACTTAAATTACACAGTCCTTTGTTTAATAAAAATCCGAGTGAAAGTTTAGGAGATTAACCAAGCAAACACAATGTTAAAAGAGAAAACTAAAGTGCATATTTACAATGGTGAAGATGTGTACCTCAATAATCATGATTATGAGAGCTAGGTGACTCTTCGTCTAGTGAAAGGTTGGAGAGATTGTTGGAGAATGATTCTAAGGATGCCACTTCTGAGATAATTTCAATCATTTTGGAGGATTGATGGTGGAAAAATAGGTTCTCTCTTCTCTTGGAATAAGTTTGCCTACTATTTGGGAGAAGGATGATCGCTTTCAATTCATTTGCTGCTATGAACTTATAGCAGAATCGATCATCCATCTTTCCCACCAAAAATTTGATTTTCTCCAAGTATTTGTACTCCATTTTTCTTGGCATCCAAACATTTCTAACGAGTCGGTCCTACGTATGTTGAAAGATTCGTGTAATCCAACCTCCTACGCTCAATTGAGGTGCCATCCTCTCTTGTGATATCCAACTTAGACCCTTGAATTTTGACAATTGCTTGAGAAATATCTTCAATGTGCAAGGCATGCATTCAAAGATATTTGGGAATAAGGTTTCATCTTGCAGAGTATTGCAATCATGTTGGTATATTCCCAGACATAAGAAGTTTATCTCATCTGCCAAGATATTGCTAGTGTCACGCGTGGTGAAAAAGGAATTATCAATGACTTGATACACATATCTTATGATCGGGTGGCGAATGTAGGAACCAAAATTTTCATTGTTGATTTTCGTTAGTTACGGAAAATCAGAGATAACTATAACTTACCAGAGATCTCGGATTTCCGTGAGTCAAACGTAAAAAGATCAGCATACAAAAGTGACTAATACGATTATGAAATAAATAATAAGAAAGAGGGAAATAGAAGTCTTATTACAAATCAGTGTGTGAACATGTTACAACAGGAGATAGCCTCAACCACAAGAATTTTTGGCACGTTATCCTAGATCTAGCAGCGGAGACCGATAAACCTAATTGACTCGAAACTCACTAACAATAACAGAGAAATAGTTTAAGAGCCTTAAGTATTTTGGTGTGGAGAATAGAACGTCAAATGAATGTGTATTTCCCCCTTCTCTTCATCTCTCTTATATAGGCTTCAGGATTGGTCCATCTTCCTTTTCCGTCTTTCGTTCTTGATTGATTCTTTTGCGGAAATCTTCCTTTTTTCAGATTTCTTCCATTTCTTCTTGGCTTGCAGGAAAATTTTTGACCGTCATTTCGATTGGGCTTGATTCCTATATGGAATCGTAAATGGGCCGTTATTGGGTTTTAGGCTTTGTTGGGGCGTCTTACGGTTTACGCAGTTTTATGATTCTTGTCGAGAAAACAAGCTTTCGCGTTATGATACGATCGAAACCTTTGTGGAAAGGTTATTTTGGTCATGTAAGTGAGATAACATCGGCATTTAAGTTAACTATCGTCGTTTTACAAAACTGATCAAGTAGAGAATGATTTCACGATTCTTTTCCGAGTCGTAGGAAATCATCGTACGAAAAGAATAAGTTTTATGAGTTTATCGTAAACCCAACGGAAACACGAAACTATACGAAACGAGAGATGATTCTTCCGTAGTAATACAAAGCACCCATGTAGGGATTCATGCCGAGATTCATGAATTTCATGTAGAGTTTCATATCGCCAATTGGTGAGACGAAGGTTTCCGATTCATCTCGCCAACTAGGGAGATGAATTTCATGCACAGATTTATCTTGCCACTTGGAAATATGAATGCATGGTCCAATGTTTGAAGATATCTTCGTGAGTTAGCTTTCATATGGAAGCAGTTTCGAGTCAATCCATTGGCGCAATCAAGAGTTACGACAATTTTACGGAAGACTGGTCATTTATCTCGCCAATTGGCGAGCTGAAATTGTTTGTGAGGTTTAGCTTGCCAATTGGAGATCTTAACACTGAAATTTTTACACGAGGTAGCCTCATGAGTTAGATTTCATATGGAAGTGGTTTCAAGTCAATTCGTTGCCGCAATCAAGAGTTACGACAATTTTACCGAAAACTGGTTATTCATCTCGCCAACTGGTGAGCTGAACTTTTTTTATGAGGTCCAGCTCGCCAATTGGTGATCAGAACGTATGCGTCGAACGTATTTAGTTAAGAGTGTACGTGTGTTGTAAATGCGTTGAACATACTTTCGTAAATGTGTACCGTGCATACCTAAATATGTGTCGTAAACGTGTTTAACGTGCATTCGTATACGTGTATCATAAACGTGTTGAACATATGTTTGTAAATGTTATCGTGCATACGGGAACATGTTATCTCTAAGTGGAACGATTTGGGACCAAATCATTTGTCTGAAGATTGGCTATATGTTGAAACTTGTGAGCGGTTTAAGTGTGGGTGTGACTGCGGACAGTCTGACTCCCATTCTTTATAAAGTTTCACATAATATTACTGATATCACTCAGTTTTAATGCCTTTTAGTGGGTATTTTTACCGGCTATTTAGCGTTATCTGTGTGTTTTCTTTGTGTTTTTAGCATGTTTTCGGGATTTTTGGTGTTTGGGACGTTCTGGAGCAAAAAGAACGATTTTTGGAAGAATTCAAGTGCAAATGGACTAAATGGACAAGGAATGATCAACTTGTGATAAAAAATGATCGATCCAAGTCTGGGACAAGAATAGATCGATCGATCCAAAGCACCTGAAGGATTACGTAAATTCAGATCGATCGATTCATCACAGATCGATCGATTCATCACAGATCGATCGATCCCTTTGAAGCCCTGATCGACCGATCTGACTATGGATCGATCGATCCCTCACGACAAACTGAAGAAAAATCAAGCTAAAAGACGCATTTGACCTCGATCTTTCATTAGTTTTTAATTATTTAGTTTTTATTTTCTTTTTACTTTCAGACTATAAAAAGCCTTTTGGCTTATTTTATTTTAAAAAGAACAAGTTTTTAAGAAGTTTTTATCGCTGAAGAGATTAGAGATTTTTTCATCGAGAAGAGATCTACATCTACATTTGAGAGGATTTTCGAACTCTGATTTCTTTATATACAATTTGGCTTTTGAATTCTACAATATTTACTCAATATATGATTTATGTTCTTGCAATCATGTCTGAGTAGTCTCTTTATTAGGTTTTAGGGTTTTTTCATGGGAAAACAGGTTAGTTGTTAGGGTTTAATTGAATGGATTGAAATTTGTTAGATTCTCTGTCTAGATTTATTCTTAGTGCATGAAGTAGAGTACCTAAGTAGTTCATTGATCATTGAATTATAAACTCAAAGGGATTTGGTTTAGAAGTCTGATCAAATCTAGATGAAAAAGTGCCTTTGCTTGCAGGAGTATTGTCTTAGGGGCTTATGAACATATCAAATATGAATTGCAATGCATGATCGAATTATCTAAATACGGCGGGAGCTTGTCTTTAGTAATTCGAGAATAGGGATCTAATACTTCGGGAGGAGATTAGTCTATTGTTTGCTTTCGAGTTGGGAATTATTTTCAGTAATAAATCATGCGTGTTAACCTTGACCTTTAACCTAAATACCTGTGGAATTCTCTATTGCCTAGCAATTTTTGTTAATTGTTTTACAACCGTTTTTACTTTATCGTTATTTTCATTTCTAGATTACAATCACTATTTCAATATGTTCTTAGCTTAATTCAATTTAAATTTGAGAGTCGTGCTTTCTTGGTCTACGTGGATTCGATCCCTCATATACTACTGTGTTTGTTGTGCACTTGCAGTGAATATATTTGGGTTAAAACTTGAGTGTATCAAGTTTTTGGCGCCATTGCCAGGGACCAATAGTGCCTCTTAAGTTTTCTTTAGAGTTTAGACTAGGAATATTTCTTTTTACAATTATAATCGCATTTCTTTATTCTTGATTTGCCTTTTTATAGGTTGATGATCCAACAATCTAACAAATAAAATGAATTACCCAGCCCTAGTAACAAGGACCTCTTGGATCTAGAACGCTCAATCCAGAAGGAGAGAAAGAACGCTCAATCTTCCAACATGATGGGGGATAATCTCATTCCTAATCTATTCTTTCTCGAAGATCCGAATGACCCCCCCCCTCTAGTTCGTCGGATTTCGGTTGAAGAAACATGGTTAAACAACAACCCACCTCCCCCTCCGGAGATAAAAAATGCAATTGTCAACCCGATAGGAGGAGGAGCAATAATGATGTGATCGTAGATGAACCAGACAAACAAGAACCTGAACCAGAGCTTGAACCAGAGCAGCTTGAACCAGAGCAGCTTGAACCTGAAGGAAGGATCACGAGATCTAAAGCAAGAGAGTTGGCACATCAAGCCCACGTGATGCTATATTCAGAGCTAGAAGATCAAGCCTGCGAAACATATCAACTGTTCAGGCTTGTCCATCCAGAAGAACCACATATCTCATCGGTTAGCTAAGTGGGTAATTCCTGCACTCTTTTGTCCTTAGTCGAGATGATCGCCTTTTTCCCTCCTTGGGTTTTTGGTCAATCACTAAGGTTTTAACAAGGCAAGTTATCCACTTCCGTTAAAGCTTTCTGAGAAGAATTTGGCATAAGTATTTTTTATAAATACTTGGCAAAAATAAAGAAGTCTTCTAGAAGCTGACACTTGCCTTCCAAGGCACATCTTCTCGAAGCTTTCCATTTAAATTAAAAGTCTTGTAGTTTTCTTTAGAATTTTAAGTTGTTTTTCTCTTAGAAGCTTACATGCTTCGTACTTCTGGGTTATGTTAGAAAGACCTAAGGCTCATGTGCCTATTTAAAGATTTCGAAACCCCTTGTTCTCATTAGCAAAGTTTTAAGTCAAAAATCAGTTTATTCTAGGAACATCCATCGAATTCTTTGCTCATTGGATTTAGAATCCCGACAATCTATAGTTGTAAGAGATTCAGAAAGCCTGCACTTCCTTGATTGTCTAATCCATAAGACAATCAAGTTTCTTCATCAAATTTTGTTCTTAATCATCTAATATCCATCACAATTTCATCACCATTCGATTCGGCTTAGAGTATTACAAGTCTCGGCCATATCAATCAAACCGCATGCCACCCGAGACATTCAAGCATCCTAGCCGTGTCTCAAGCCTGTTCCATCCGTGTACCAAGCTGCTTCAATCATCCTGTGATCCGTAAGTGCCAGCCCTATCTTGTGCACAACGCCATCCACCTTGTCCGAGAGTTATCAAGGTTGTCCAATAGCCTTAATTCAAGACCGAAACTCAACCCTTGTCATACCAAACTGTTCGTTGTCAAGCCTTTCATCAGAGTTAGGATCCAGGAGCGTATCAGGTGGTATCAAAGCCAACTCTGTACCAAAGGCTGAGCAAAACCCCTAACCCTCATCTCCTCTTTTTTATTTTCGATAATTTTCTGGTTTTTGTGTTAAGAACCCTAGGTTTCATCTAGATTAATTTAAAGAATCATAATCTTGCATTGAATTAGGTTATTAATATGTTTGATCTCATAGATTGCATATAGATCACCTAGAAAATTTTCGAAAATTAATTAACCTGAATTTGCTTGATCTATGTTTCTTGATTAGTTTTGAGAACCCATTACTTGTGCAAGTTTCTTGGTATTCCATGTACCAGATTCGTTTTTCTTTAAAAACACATCAAAAACTAGTGAAGAATGACGTGAAATCTACTTGTTTATCTCTTAATCAAGGCTTTAAGCATCATATAGTTCCTATGCCAAGGAACATATAACATAAACAAAGTCAAAATCGCTATTTCGAAATTCAGTGGTTATGCTTTGTTATGGTGGGAACAATTGGGAGTTTTTAGAGCAAGATCTCGAGAGCCTCCCATAACTACTTGGGATGAGCTAATGGTTCAGATGAGGCGGAAATTTGTTCCAGCCTACTATCGCCGAGAGATATTGAGCAAGCTTTGCAAGCTATTTCAAGGAACAAGAACCGTTCAGGATTACTTTCAAGAGCTTGAAACTCTCTTAATTAGAGCTGATCTAAGTGAAGGTGAAGACATTTTTATGTCTCGGTTTCTAGGAGGTCTTAACCGAGTTATCCAAGACAAGTTAGAGCTT